>JBBPBX010040851.1:0-17298 GCA_038048925.1 Garcialebias charrua
ATATATATATTTATATATATATATATACTATATATATATATATATATATATATTTATATACACGAATCCTGTGTACATACTCTCGTTTTCATCACATGTACTACATGTGGTGCAAATGACGATAAAGACTCTCTGACTCTCTGACTCTGATATATAAATATGCCCCCAAGGCCTCATCCACACCAACAGAATGGCCTCATATACATACCAATGGCTGCAAAAATGCTAATTCAATGAGCCATTTGACTAACTCCCATGGGAACTATAGTTAGAATATCCGAATGGCTCACATCAAACTATCTACACTTGGACTAAGCCCCTCCGTTTGTAACTGGGTACTGGACTTCTTAACAAACAGACCACAGTCCGTGAAGATCCAAAACTTCTCATCCTCCACCATTAACCCTCAGCACTGGCTCTCCTCAAGGATGTGTGCTGAGCCCTCTTCTGTTCACTCTGCTCACATATGATTGTACAGCCACACATCCAGGCTGTCATATTGTTAAGTTTGCAGATGATACAGCGGTGGTGGGATGCATCACAAACAATGATGAGTCCAGCTACAGACAGGAGGTGGAACACCTGGAGAGCTGGTGCAAAGAGAATAATCTTCACATGAATGTGAAGAAGACAAAGGAGATGATTGTGGACTTCAGAAGGAACAAACACACCCACACCCCACTGAACATAGGTGGATCTGCGGTGGAGGTGGTCTCCAGCTACAAATACTTGGGTGTACACTTGAATGATAACCTCAGCTGGAGCAACAACACCACCAGCCTGATCAAGAAAGGTCATCAGAGACTCTACTTCCTCAGACGGCTGAGACGAGCTGGTCTGAGCAGCCCAGTCCTCACCTCCTTCTACAGGTGTGCAGTGGAGAGCATCCTGTGCTCCAGCATCAACGTGTGGCATGGAGGCTGCACAGTTGCAGAGAGGAAAGCTCTACAGAGAGTGGTGAAGGCTGCACAGAAGTCTGTTGGAGTCAGTCTCCCCACCATCACAGACATTTACACCTCCAGATGCAGGAAAAGAGCCACCTGCATCATGAAAGACCTCACTCACCCAGCACACTCACTCTTTGCCCCACTCCCCTCAGGACGGAGGTTGAGGAGCATCAAATGTAGAACCACTAGACTGAGGAACAGCTTCTACCCTGAGGCTGTCAGACTCATGAATAAATAAATAATAAGAATAAACACTGCAAAATATCACATCATGCTGATGCTGATCTGTTTTCTTGTTGCTGTGTTCATCTGTGACCATCTGCTCATAAAGACTCGTGTTCGTGCTGCTGTTTATAATGATGTTTTCTCTCTACATTAGGGCTTAGTGTATTACTAGCTGATGTTTCTCTTAGTTAATAGGCAGTGGTCCTCTCATCACCTGCTCAGTCCTGTTTACATCTGAGAGGAAAGATGGCCAATCAGCTGGGTCCATTGGCAGAGCTGATGATCCTTGGTGTGGCTCGGACTTTGATGTGGAAGCTTCTGAGAAAGAGACAAAAGAAAGATGATGATTAATAACATAAAAGGGCAGAAAATGTTTGCGATGTACATAACTGTTAATCTGAAAATGATCTGGAGCACAAAGAGGAATTATAGAAGATGTTTTGCTGTTAACTTACCAGGTAGATCAGAAGTGATTGTAGTGGGCACAGAGGATGGGATGCTACACTTAGCTCTAAAGAGGACGAAGATGGACATAAGATGAAATACATGCATATGCACACACATTCCTTGCATACTTTTATTACAGACTCTGGAGTGTATAATTGCTATAACTAAAAATTAATTGTATGCTGCATGGTGAGTCTTTCTCTTACCTGATGCACTAACCACAGCTGAGCCTGGTAATGTGGATTCTGTGCTGCCAAAATATTTTAACAGTGCTCCTGCAGAATTTCACATAACATAAGTTTGTGAAAAAAATTGTTTATTTTAGTCACATAAATTATCATGCTCAAGTCCACAACATATTGCCAACTCAAGCATAACTAGTAAGCCGTCATTAATATGCCTGATGTAAAACATTTGGCTAGCAAATGTTAAGTATTGTGACGTTTTAATTATTGCTATCAAGTGTTAGCAAAAACGCTGTTTTGAGCCAAAAAAAAAGATATAGTGCCAACGACTAGAATCAACTCACATAAAATTAAAACTCAGTTATTAACAAGTACAATCGGTAGTGCTAGCCAGTTATTTATCCATTCCATTAGCAGTTGCACAAATATTTTTTGATAAAAGAGACGTACTTTGTACAAACATACCTTTATCTTGCCGTTTTTTCTGTTCTTCTTCTATTTTCCTTTTCCTTTTTTCAGCCCCTGAAGGATATATGCCCTTTTTTGCAACATTATCTAACGTTAGTAATGTGTCAGGTGCTTAATTAGCTTGGATACGGACTTCACATTGCGACAAGGAGCTCTGAGAAACCTGTGAAACGTGCTCTACCGGGGCCCCTCTAATGGGGTCCCCTAAAGACTAGGTCATTTCTTTCTTTCCATAGAGCGATTTCTACATATTCAAATATACATATACACATAAATATATGATATATATGTTATATACTGTATATATCATTATGAAAATAAAAATCTGAACTTTATGATGAAATTGTGTGTAATAGAATCATATAATTCAATAAATAAATAAAATTAAATAAAAAAAAACACAAAACTCAGCTCCTCTTTGGGGGCCCCCTTGACCCTGGGGCCCGAAGCGGCCGCTTAGTTCGCTTATGCCTTGGGCCGGCGCTGGGTGTGCCCCAAGAATATTGTCACTCAGGGCGACTCATATTTCGGGCGAACTGAACTATGGAGCGGATGCCCTCTCAAGAGGGCCTCTCTTGGCATCAGAATGGAGGCTGAGCCTACGGGTCGTGGATCAGATCTGGTCACGATACGGGAGAGCCTCTGTAGACCTGTTTGCATGTAGGGTCAGCTCACAATGTGACCTCTACTTCTCTCTAAAGGAAACAGATGCACCGTTGGGAATGGATGCCTTGGCCCATGATTGGCCAGCAGGGGTGCTGTATTACGCTTTTCCACCAGTCCCTCTGATTCAGGTGACGCTGGAACATGTACGCAAGGGAGTCCTCTCCCTTATACTGATAGCTCCCAGGTGGCCACAGAAACCGTGGTTCCCGGAGCTGATCTCAATGCTGTCAGGGACACCATGGCAGCTGCCCTCTCACAGGGACCTGCTGACCCAGGCACATGGGCAGCTTCTCCACCCACATCTGGAGCTGTGGCAGCTTTCAGCCTGGCCACTGATGGGAACAGGCTGAAGGCCTCAGGCCTGACTATTTTCCTTTAAAAAAAACAAAAACAAAAAAACAACAACAACAACTAAAAAGGGAAACCATTGGTGCACATGCTCTCATGAGGAGCGTACTGAGGAAGGAATTCCCCTCCTCACTAACAGGTCTCTGAGCTCAGGCTGGCCCCCTTTGACAGTCCTAAGAAATCATCTGTTCAGTGAGCAGATAAAGGATTTTTTAAGCTCGTCTGTGCACCCTGTGTGTACGACAGATTTGCCCCTGACAGTGATGGGAATAACGGAGTTACAAATAAACGGCGTTACAAACGGAGTTATTTTTTTCATTAACGAGTAATCTAAGTAGTTACTAAGTCTATTGTTACAACGCCGTTACCGTTACTTCCACTAAATGGGGGTGCGGTACTTTCTCTTCCGCGCGCTGGCTGTTTGTTTACTTTTTTCCTTGGTGAGGGAGAGGAGGGAGCAGAGGGGAGGAGGGGAGGGAGGGTAGGAGGTAGCAGAGCAGAGGGGAGGGAGGGGCGAAACAATAAGGATGATGCTGATTGGCTAAGTTAGAGTGTCAGGTAGAGGTCAGCCAATCAGAGAGTTTTGTTGTTCAGCTCACACACGCTGCTGCAGCTTCAAATCTGCAGAAGTCCGGCAGCAATGGCGAGTCTGGAGGGAAAGTTGGCGTTTTCAAATTGGAAATACAGAAACTACTTTACTCTCCTTGAGGTAAAAGGCAAGAACGTGCATGTGAAGTGTACATTATGCCCCGGAGCGAAGTGTACGTCCGTCGTAATCTGATCTGATGAAGCATCTCTCACAACTGCAGGTAATTCAGATTTTCAGTACTGTTTTAAAAGTACTTCATATTGTTAAAACGGTTCTTTTGTTTTTAAGAAAATACTTGAAGAACCAGTTGTGTGAGGGTTTGATTTTATTTTACACTACAGAGTTAAAGCACTTGTTTTAACTGTTTACTTTTATTTATAAGAAAACACTTGAACAGTACAGTGTGTACATAGAGCTTAAAACACAATTGTTATATTATTTGTTGCTCCCGGTAGGTCTGGATGGCGCCTTGCAAGGCAGGCTACCACTACCGGTGTATGAATGTCTGAATGAATGGGTGGATGGTTGGTATTGTAAAGCGCTTTGGGGCTCCTCACAGGGGGCTGGAAAGCGCTATATAAATAAGCTCCATTTACCATTTACCATCAATAAAAGTTAAATCGTGTCATCTGGACCAGTTTCTTTAAGTGACTGGTCCAGATGATACAATTTAACCGTTTTTGTTCTCAAAAAGTAATTATTGGATGCACATTCGAAATTGATTCACTTTGGAGTCAATCCCATTAAATAAAGTAGTTACAGCTAATTGACAGTTAACAAAACATGACTATAACTCAGTTAATTTAAGATACAGAGCCAAGTTTTGTGCTGATATAAAAACTGAGCAGTGACTCTTTCCCCGAGAGTTCAAAGTTGCATGAAGTCATTTGAGTTTGATCAAAATGTTGAAACTAGGATGATTTTGGGAGGTTGCCAATGACATTCATTCATCAAGGAATGCTAAGCCCTTAAGTGTTATTGATGCTGAACTAGGGATTTGGTAAGAGCTGAGTGTCATCAGCATATATATTCTGAGTGCTAACAGAAGGTTGTTCTTCAGAACTGTGGCGTCAAAGCAGAAGGCAATATGTGTCCTTTCAGTCAAATCTGTTTGTATCTCTTTTCTTGCAGCTTCACAGAACCGAGCTGAAGCGTTTCTGTGGAACTTGATGAGGTAACTGTGTTTAACCAAATGGTTGCAAATGCATGCAAAGCAGCAGACAAACTGGAGCTGTTTGGACTCCAGCAGCATGTTCAGACCTGATACTTCATGTGATCTCATAACCATCTTATATTGTTTCGACAAGCTTCTTTTGAGATCGCACAGATGTGTGGTTCTTTTCCAAATCGAAACAAACCGCTGTGTCCAAAACATGGACTTTTTCCTGCTGGCTTTAACATTCCTGTTTTCTTTTATAGGTTCGGTCTGCAATTCCTCGAAGGAATGCATATCAGCTCCTGTCTTTCATGCCAGATTTCAAATGAAATCATCTTAGATTGAGAAATGACAGAGTTGTGAGCATTTTGGTTAAATCTTTAAAAAAAACTCCACAGTCTCATGTAAATACCATGAGATGTCAAGCTCAGACTCAGAATATTTGTTGTGCAGGATTTTTAAATACTACAACTATATTATATGCTGCTGGAGTCCAATATTCATCAAACCACAATTCAGAACCAGCTTAAAGGGACGGTCTACCTCAATTCAGGGAGTTCGATTGTGGAATGTTCTGGAGAGTGATGTTAAAAATGCAAAATCAATGTATACATTTAAGAAAAAGGTCAAAAAGGACTTGCTCAAAAACTATATATGATGTAGCTTAGTGTGTTTGTGTATTACACTTATGTTGTACTTATGATGTAGCTTAGTGTGTTTGTGTATTACAGTTAGAAAAATTAAGTAGAGTTATTCATTTTGTGATGTAGTTTGTGTATTACAGTTAGAAAAATTAAGTAGAATTATTCATTTTGTGATGTAGTTTGTGTATTACAGTTAGAAAAATTAAGTAGAATTATTCATTTTGTGATGTAGTTTGTGTATTACAGTTAGAAAAATTAAGTAGAATTATTCATTTTGTGATGTAGTTTGTGTATTACAGTTAGAAAAATTAAGTAGAATTATTCATTTTGTGATGTAGTTTGTGTATTACAGTTAGAAAAATTAAGTAGAATTATTCATTTTGTGATGTAGTTTGTGTATTACAGTTAGAAAAATTAAGTAGAATTATTCATTTTGTGATGTAGTTTGAAGGTTATCATTGGTTGAACAAACTGTGAAATAAGGGGCAGATATAATAAGATTTCATCTTCTTTCTGCTCCCTTCATTTTATCCTACTTGTATTCTTGTATCTGATGAAACTGTCTTGTATTGTTCTTTTAAAATGAATGAATAAACATCAAATCAAATCAAAATATTATATGCAAGTCAACACAAATGAAGGTGGTCCCCAGAGCAAGACCTTAAAAACACAAAATTGTATACAGTATAACGCTGTCAGTTTTTCAGACCTTAGGCTTAAATTAGCTGTGGTCGTAGCTGAGAGTCATCCCACACTCTGCACATGACATGTCACATGACATGTCACATGACATGTCACATGACATGTCACATGACATGTCACATGACATGTCACATGACATGTCACATGACATGTCACATGACATGTCACATGACATGTCACATGACATGTCACAAAATTACAGATGGAGCGTCACTTTTATTTCCAAAGTTTGACCAGATCTGCTCCATCTTTTCTCATCATAAGATGTTAGTTTAAAACTGTGGCGTGAACACGGCAGATGATGTGCACTTCCAAGGAAAGCTGGTCTTTGATTTAATCATGTTAAAATCATGAAAATTAAAAAAACATTAAGGAACATAATTAATCAACAGCAAAAGTTCACAACAAATTTTGTGAATGTCAGATAACCCATTGTGGAAACTATTTGAATCACACATTTCCATTTTCAGCTTCAGTCTTTATTAGTCAGGTTTGCTCTGAACTCTGGGATGTGACTGGTGAAGAGAAGCGGTCGTCGTTCATAACAGCGTGAGTCCAAGTGGGGGAACCGTGCCTCGCAGAAGCAGATACATCGGTAGAAGTCAGTAAGGTTTAAGAAAAACAGTTTATTCAGCACCAGGAGGCAGTGGGGAGGGGTGAGGGTGGAGGGGGAGTAAAGGGTGGAGGGTCACACGAGATCAGGTTGGATGTGAGCTGTTACTGCTGAATACGACGGATGGACTGGATCTGGGGAGTCTGGCAGTGGGAGCCAAACTCCCTGAAGTGTTTGTACTCCCCGCCGTGACGGTCACACTCCATGATGTACTGGTAGCCACGATAACCAGGATACTGGTAGCACACAAATCTGTTGAGGGAGGGGGGAGACGTGCAGATTAAATATTTCATGATATACTGTTGTGAAAACATAAAAAGTACAACTCCAATTCTGAAAAAGCTTGATTAACATGGAAATGTCAATTAATACAGAATACAACATTATGCAAAACTTGTAAACACATCTTTTATTTACAACGAAGCAAAGTAAACTTATCCACTTTCTAGGACCATTGGTGTTTTTTTATTTCTATGTATCATTACTTGGGAAATAGAGTACATTTTGAATTTGTTGGCAGCAGCATCTAAAAAAAGTCAGGACAGACACAACAGAAGGTTGTAACAGCAAGAGACACGGAGAAGAAGCAACTAGTGGAGCAATCTGCAACTAAGTGGAATAATTAGCAACATGTCCATCAGAGGAGTGGCTAGAGCATTGAAGGGAGGATAAATCACTGAAGTAAAGACGGGCAGAGGTTCAGTCGTCTGTCTAAAATACAAGAACAAACTCAGAATCAGGTTTTCAATGGAAAACTGAGTATCCCATCATCTGCACTTCATAAAATAAATTAAAACTTTCAAGAACTTGGAGAAGTTGCTGAGCTCAAAAGATAAGGGCAAAGGTCAATATTGGATGACCGTGATCTTCAGGCCCCCAGGGGCCACTGCACCAGACACAGGTTCTGGTTCTGTGCATCAGTGCATGGGCTTAGGAAAGGTTCATCGTGTACCATCCAGTGATGCTGGTTCAAGCTCTATCATGCAAACAATCCACATGTAAACACCGTTCAGAAAGACCTTTGCCTTCTCTGGGCCAAAACTAATTCAGAACAAACTGAGGTACGATCTAAAGTTGTTTTGTCGTCTGACAAGTTAACTTTTGAAAAGTATGTTAGAAGCACCAAGGAGTGGACCCTGTTATCAGCACACAGTTCAAAAGCCTGCCTCTCTGTTGGTATGGGTGTGCATTAGTGCCTAGGGCATGTGCAGCTTACACATCTGGAAAGGCACCGTTAGAGGAGAAGAGTATATACAGGTGTTAGACCAGCATGTACTCCTGCTGAGGCAACACATTTTTCAGGGAAGCCCTTGTATATTTCAGAAAGACAACAGAGTCCTAATGCTGACCTGGACTTCCTGCAGTCCAGAGCGCTCCTCACCTGTTGAAAACATCTGGAACTTCATACAACAGGAGATAAGTCCCAGGGCTGTAGAACAGCTAGACAATATTCCCTGTCAAACCTTCAGCAGCTGCTCTGGTCTCGTCAGTTCCTGGATGTGGACCTCAGACTTCTTCACAGTTTTAAACACTTTTTCATGTGCTGGCACCAGAACATTCAAAATAACTGTTTTTCTCCCTAAAAATAAATAGTGCATTCTCTTGGTTTAAATATTTGATGTGTTTACTATGATCCTTTGAGATTAAAGTTAGATAATCATTGCAGTCTGTGTTTGCACCAGTGGTTTTATATGGGGTTTTAAGGTGGAAGTGGCTGTGGGACACTCACGCTCCAGACTGGACCCTGAGAGATCCAACCTCATTGTTGCACCAGCCCATGGCCTGCAGGGAGGGGTAATCGTCGCTGAGCTCACCCTTGCGGCCCATGAAGTTCTCACGTTCGTAGATGGTCATACGACACTCTCTGTGGTTCTGCAGGGGTTGGGTGCCGCGAGGATAAAGAACACAACACAATGAAGAAGTTGTCAGTCCAGTCAGACAGGTTTACGTCACTTATCACCCGCCACGGAAAGGCAAAGGCAGAGATGTGTTTTTCTCAGTGTCTCTCGTGAACCACGGGACACATTTTGATCAAACTTGCATGCACCTCTACAACTGATCTACTTTTGGAGTCAGTCCAAATCAAGATGGCTGCACAACCTCAGTAAACAGCTAATATTCTGTTAATTTTACAGACATTGTGTTCAAATTCAGTGTGGTAAAAGATATAACTCAACAATTCTCTGAGTGCATCATCTCGTGAGATGGCACATCTCGGCATTTTCAAGATCGGACCAAACTATCTCCAACATGTGTCAGTTTGTGATGACCTCGGACTAAAACTCCATCATGAAGGTGGCGAGGGATACACATTCCTTTATTTAATGCTAGACCTTCAATTACTCAGTGTTTGAAAATGTCAGACAAGAAGATGGACTCAAGGGTGACTCACAGAGCAGGCGATGGGTCTGAATGAAGTCATCCTCTCGATGTGATAGGCGTTGCTGCCTCCGAAGGCGTCACACTGGGGGTACTCGCCCCTCTCCAGGACAAACTGCTGTCCCTGGTAGGAGCCGTGCTCATAACCCACCCAGCTGGCAAGAAGCAAGAGAATACGTTATAAATGACCACACGTTAAGGAACAACATGTTAGCTTTAATCAGTGTTTGAATATTAAAATGAATAATACTTTATAAACTTTTTTCCTCAGTGTTGTTCATGGAGGCGATGCGTTCAAAACATTTGCAAGAAGTTCAGGAAACAGTTTGTGAAAGCCGAGCCCCATATGAGTGATGCGTACAGAAAGCAGTTTACTGTGTGAATGCTGATTATTTAGATCCTGTTTCTTATATTACTATCTGTTCTCTGCACACTTTGTGCTACAGTATTTTATCTATTTAAATATCAAAGTACAGTATTCAGCTTATTCAGTAGATGGATGCCATAATATTAGGTTTTTGCATTGTGCACCCTTTTCAAAACATTTAACTTTTTTAACAGATATTTTCCCCAAATAAATACATTCTTAATTTTTATTTCTTTATGATACCTTTCATTTTTAGCTAGCCCGTTGGTGTTTGTAACTATAGCCTTTTGCCACAGCTACCTTGTACCTAGTGTTTTGCTTTGTTTAGTTAGTATTGTGCTGCTTTTATTTTTTCAGGTAATGTCAGCATTCTCAGTGCATTTCTCTAATTAAGTAAAATGATAAGTATACATGTACATTGTATTCTTTTTGCTTACGTTAGTTTTAACTGGCAGTATTTACCATAGTTGCTCTAGTGTAATCTATTATTGATTTAATACAAAAAAACACTTAATCTGACTGTAAATTATAATTAAAATAAAAGTAATTAAGTGATTTGAACAACACCTAGATTTTATTGTTAGAGTGCATCTAAACTGTTCAAATTATCATATAAACATATGATTATTGCTGGATATAATATATAATATTATTATTCAATTATTGTTGATGTTTTTGTTATCGATGCTAGTTTTTATTTTTTGTTGAAGTTAAATAAATATTAATTGCTTATCTACTGTAGTACAGATACTATATTGATGGTTTAAACATGGGTTTGGTTGTTATATGTATTTAAGGAGTGGGAATTTTAATAAGTTTACACTTTTACTCACTCTCTTGAATATATAAAACAAAAAGTTTTGACATTATGCTTCATGCTGTATATATACAGTATTTTTACATATTAAAAAAATAAACTGAACAAAACTAACGCTTCACACACATACATCAATTTAAACGTTTTGCCAGTACTGTTAGCCTCTACTCACGCGCCACTCTCCACCCTGAGGGAGCGCACGGTCTCAAATCCGAACTCCATGACGTTGCGGCACTCGGAGGTGAACTCGTGGCGGCGGCCCTGGAAGCACTCCTCATCGTAGATGATGACCTGTTCATGAAATGAGGACGCGTTCAAGCAGAATAATAAACGATCACGTCAGATCAGTATGAATGCTTTTAACAACATTGACCAGTTTTAGTGGATTCAACAAGGTGAAATAATGTGAAGGTAAATTGTTTTTCTACATCAAAATATTTAAACATGTTATAAGGCAACGGTTACCAAACGGTTTAGCTTTCAACTCACAAACTTTAAGTGGCAGAGACTCGTGACCCGAACTATTGCTGGTTGAAGTTTGTAAAAAACCTCTTGTAGAAGAGCTTCAGCTGTTATTTTACCTACTCAAAGCTAAATATTCTGTGGACAGTTATGTTTTAGACCTCATGAAAACACATACACCTACTTACATTTTCAAAACACGTTTCTATTTTAACAGAGGCTGCAGGTCTTCACAACATGAAGGCTTGAAAGGCCTACAGGTCAGGGGTCAGCAATTAAACTTGAACTCATTTAATTTACCTGATGCAGTTTTTACTAGGACAAGTCCAAGGAAACAACGGCCCATGTCCCATCCTTTACAATCAAATTGTGGTTAAACATGAGGAGCTTTTGAAATCAATATTAAACAGTGCTTGCATTCAGAAAAGCAACTACAGTAACAGTAGCACTTTGAGATTTTTATTAATGAAAAGTGCATTATAAATGGAATTCATTATTATTATTATTATTAACTCTTTTGTCGTTCCTTTTATCATATTTCCACTGAAACTATGACGCTGAACTGTAAACTATAAATCAAAACAGCAATAACCATAAAAGCTTTGCAGTTATGCACTCTGTAACACCCCTGTGTGGAGTTTCCATATTCTCTCTGTGCACGCAGTATTCTCTGGGTACTTCTGTTTCATCGTCTTTGTCCTGTTTGTCTCCATGTGTCCCTCTAATGGACTAACCTGTCCAGGACAGGTCGTACAGGTGTTATTTTTACAATATTAGAATACAGGACCCAGTACAGGTTCCTGGAAGTTCAAGCCAGAGCCAAACTGGTGTAGCTTCACAAAAAGTAATTACTGTAACTGCCAGACAATGTGGCCAAGTGACTGACTGGAGTTCTGTTAGAACTGTGTTTGGGTCTGGGTCGGGACAGTGGCCTGTCGAGTGGGGACTCACCTTCCAGTGGCCGGAGAACTTGGTGCAGTGGTGAGTCATCTTGTCTGGAAGAAGAAATGAAAAGATGAGAGCTACAGTCAGTACATCGTTAGACAGTCAGTACATCGTTAGACAAGAGGAAGAGCAGGTGAAGATGGATCGTTTGAGTAACTAAGATATTCACGTTAAAACAATATAACTGTAGACTCTGAGACTCATCACTGTTAATGTCAGGATACTGGACTTTATTTGTCCACTAAAATGAAAAGATTTAAAACTGTTTTTAATCTTTCTGTCAAACTTGTTCCATCTATCTCATCCAGTGATGGCCTTTGGGCCCAGTGGCTCCTTCGTTTCAGGGACTTTTTGAGGTGCGCGGATATTAAATGTGTGAATGTTGTAGCTCTGCCGTACCCTGGGTTTGCTGCTCTGGCTGAGAGTTGGGGGACGGGGGAACTCACCTTGCTTCGGTGCTCTTGGGTTGTCCTGCCTCGAGAGTGAGAGAAGCCACGCGCCCCCACACTTTTAAAGCCTCCCCTGGCAAGGGGCCATTCTGAAAGCCCAGTGTCAGCAGTAGGGAGGCGCTTGCTTTGTCTCCCTCCCTCTCCCCTTTGACAAAAGTGTGGCTAATCTGTGGATGGGGCAGAAGTGCAGACACCACAGTATCACCAGGGGAGCAGAGTCCATGGGGGACACCGAGGAACATAAAACACAACACAGTGAGGGTGGGGGAGAGAAGATAAAGATGGAGCTGAGAGCCGTCTTATTTATTTATTTGTTTCAGAAAATAAAAATAAAAACAGACGTTTGTAGAAGAAAACGTGTTAGATCTACATGTTACAAAAGTTCAAATTATTGTTTCAACTCTGCTTTTCTTTCTTCTTCTGTATTTGATAGTTTCAATGCAGACTGAATCCATGAAACTAAAACAAAGGTACAAGTTTATGAGTCAGTTACATGAGTTACAAACATCCCAGTTACTCAGTTGGTAATTACCTGGTCCATACCAGTCTGCACCTGGGGCCTCATGTATCAACCGTGCGTGCGCACAAAAACCGTGCTACGTCACTATCCACGCAAAACCCTGTATGTACAGGTAGTCCCCGAATTACGAGCGCTCTGATCTGCGAGGTTCCAGACTTACGAGCTGCGAATTTTTGGAAAAAACGAAAAAAATACTGAGTTTTCATGTGTTTTTTCACTACAGTTAGCAAGTTAAGCATATAAACACACGTTTCCGATCATTTTTATGCACTCAAAAGTAGTTTTTAGATGAAAATAGAGTGTTTTTAGGTGCGCTGGCGAAATTTACGAGCGGACTTCCGGGTTTACGAGAGAAATGGCGGCCGTTCCAAATTACGAGATTTCCGGTTTACGAGCGCCCCCTTGTGACGGATCTCGCTCGTAAATCGGGGAATACCTGTATCAAAACTGAACTGAACGTGAATATGTGCACATCCAAGTACATTTCCACGCCAGCCCCAGTGCAGGCGTACGCACGTTTCTGTGGTTTTTGTTCCTTTGGCGACACTTACAGGTGATTCTGGAAACTGTTCATGATGGGAAAATAATTATTATTTCCACCCAAACACACATGATGAACAATTATTACATCCACATGGACGCAATCAGAATATAACCCGCAAAAAATATAATAAACAGAAAGACTGAATAGTTCTGCACAGCTTAAATTCTTGTTTTCTGTTCATTTTTAGCTGTTTTAGCAGTTGAAGAACGTGATGCATGATGGGACAAGACGACATTCCTCTTGCAGGGTATATTTAAATGAAAACGTTTTACTTTTTTAATTCATTCCAGATTTAAAGAACACAAGAAAACCATTTAAGAAAAAACCCACAAGAAGTCCTCTTTTTCCTTCATGTCATGTATTGTTTAATTTCATGTTGTTCATTCTAAATAGTTTTCTTGTGTTCTTTAAATCTGGAATGAATAAAAAAAAAAAAAACGTTGTACCATGCGGGTTTCGAACTCATGAGGTTTGGGACGAAAGGCGGGCACGCTACCCACTGACCTATTTAGGCATGTTAGAATAGCTTGGTCAACTTTTCATTTAAAAGTGGACGGTTTGTTGTGCGCTGAGCGTGCCAAACAAAACCTTTTTCTGTGCCTCTCTACGTCACTCAGAAGTGTCTCCAGTTCACAATCCGTGAAGTTCCTCTTTTTTCCACGTTTCCACATGATTTGCAATAGAGCAAAGACGACATTCCTAACGTGCAGGGCAAATTTAAATGAATTTGCATATTTATATGGAGGCGTGTCAAAGGCGGAGTCGGCCACTCTCATGTGCGCTCAATTCCACGTTGGTTGTGATGTACAAAAGGAATGTGCGTGGATACCGGCGTATGCACAGTTTGATACATCTGGATTTTTTTGTTCGTAGGCAGATTTCTGGATTTGACCGTGCGGCACTTTTCAGTAAGAAATCCACGCAAGTCTTTGTACATGAGGCCCCAGGTCCTTGCCTGGTATGTACCAGGCATTTATCAGGTATACTGAGCACTTACATGGTATACACCTGGTATTTATCTAGTTCTTACCTGGTAGGTACTGAGTACATACTAGGTACATACCTGGTACTTGACCAGTACAAATATGGGTAATTACTAGGTAATGCCAGGTATGTGGGAGGTATGTACATGGTATACGTCTGGTACTTGGACTCTCTGGCACCCTGCCCTCTCCCACCGAGGAAGACTGTAGATGTATCAGAGGGACCAGACTGAATCAACACTGTGTCATCATTAAATGACTCTTGGATTCTCTCTGGTGCTGTCCTAGGTTGACCTCGGCACAAGAGTGTTTATGTTTCTCACCAGACGGAACTGACTGATTATACCATTGTTATTAGAACTCTTAAGCTCCCAGTATAGCTCTCCGTATGTTCATACGCAGCTGTACACACGTACTACGCAGAGGTACAAGCGTACCCCCGCAGGGCATGTACGCGCAAAGCTCAAATTTTACGACTGTGTACGCAAATGCGTTGTCACACAATAAACTGCCCGGCGCCGGACTGTTTTGTATGCGACACAAATGTATTAAATTCCCCTTCTTCATCCCTGATCTGGCCTTTTCTTTTGTTTGTTTTTTTGCCAAAAGTCAAGTGATCGCTTCCTCCTCCGTTGACTCCATGACTGAAATGATGAGAAATGAATGAATTTGTCACGAGCGAATTAAACTCGGGTCCAGCGTGGCTGCGGGAGGTTCTGCAGATTTCCTGGTGTAATGGTCTGATGTGTGGGCTGCAGGACCAGCGCTCCCTGTTTTTATTTTTATTTTTTAGAACTTTTTATTAACATATAAACACAGAACACCGCTGTGGCTGAAGCTGCCAGCTCTCGCCTTTTTTCCCCCCACCCGACCTGTCAATCAATTCAGTAGGCGTGTCAGCAAATGACCAATCAGCTACCTCAATTTGTCCCGTAGGTAAACGCTCTGCGCTGCAGCTGCTCAAATGACGTCAAGAATTTGGTGCAAAAACGCGAGAATGTACGCAAGAACGTAAGCTGAGCTGTGTGGGTGAACTGTCTGCATACAGTACGCGCGTACAGACACACGTACTGTACGCAGAGCTATACTGGAACCTTTACAGTGCCTCTGGAGTGTCCTTGGACACACTCACTGCCCTTGTCTCCCCTTCCCTACGGAATGTCTGTGTCACTATGTGGCCATGTGCAAGGCATTTTTTTTCAATTTCAGGCCATCTCTTTTTGGAGGAGTTTAAGTATCTCGGGGTCTTGTGAATGAGGGAAAACTGGAGCGTGAGATTGATAGGCGGATAGGTGCAGCGTCCGCAGTGAAGCGGGCGCTGTACCGGTCTGTCGTGGTGAAGAGAGAGCTGAGTCAAAAGGCAAAGCTCTCAATTTACCGATCGATCTACGTTCCCACCCTCATCTATGGTCATGAGCTTTGGGTTGTGACCGAAAGAACAAGATCTCGGATACAAGCGGCTGAAATGAGTTTTCTCCGCAGGGTGGCTGGACTCTCCCTTAGAGATAGGGTGAGAAGCTCAGTCATCCGGGAGGGACTCGGAGTAGAGCCGCTGCTTCTCCACATCGAGAGGAGCCAGTTGAGGTGGCTCGGGCATCTGGTTAGGATGCCTCCTGGACGCCTCCCTGGTGAGGTGTTCCGGGCATGTCCCACCGGGAGGAGACCCAGAGGAAGACCCAGGACACGCTGGAGGGACTATGTTTCTCGGCTGGCCTGGGAACGCCTTGGGATTCCCCCAGAGGAGCTGCTCCAAGTGGCTGGGGAGAGGGAAGTCTGGGCCTCCCTACTTAGGCTGCTACCCCCGCGACCCGACCCCGGATAAGCGGAAGAAAATGGATGGATGGATGGAGGCCATCTCTCCTTGGTCTAGGAGTGAGAGTTTGTTAGGAATTTCTTTTGCCTCCAAATCCTATACACATCATTTTCATTAGGCCAGAGCAGCATAACGTTGCACGCTGCGACGGGCCGGCCTATTGTAATCGCTCTCGTCATCACTTTTGTGTCTGTCCAAACAGATCTCACTTGTAAAAGTGTCTTTGGGGCTCAGTCTGATTTATCTGTATAAATAAAAGTTGAATGAATGAATGAAAAAGGCAGCACAGTGGTGCAACTGGTAGAGCTGCTGCCTCTCAGCGAGCAGGTCCCTGGTTCAAATCCCGGTCCAGGGGCCTTTCTGGGTGGAGTTTGCATGTTCTCTCCGTGTATACATGGGTTTTCTCCATGTACTCCGGTTTCCTCCCACAGTCCAAAAACATGCATGTTAGGCTGATTGGTAACTCTAAATTGTCTCTAGGTGTGAGTGAGAGAGTGAATGGTTGTTTGTCTCTATGTGTCCCCGTGATGGACTTGCAACCCCTCCAGGGTGTACCTCGCCCCTTGCACAGTGATTGCTGGACATGGGCACCAGCGACCCCGTGACCCAAAAATGGAAAAAGCGGGTAAAGATAATGGATATATATATAATATATATATATATATATATAATGGATGGATGGATGAATGAAAAACTTATTTTTGTACATAGATACACGGTAAGTACCAGGTTTGTTCCATGTAGATTATACTGGGTACTTATCTGGTATGTACCAGGTACTACTTGTTATCCAAGTGATGCATACAGTACTTGGTATTTTCATTCAACCTTTATTTAGACAGATAAGTCACATTGAGCCTAGAAGACTCATTTACAAGTGAGATCTGCTTAGACATAAAAAGTAATGGAACTGGACACATTAGGAAATGGAGGCGAAAAATATATTAAAATATTTCTTCTTGGCTGAGAAAAAGAATTCTAATATAAAAAAAAACACCTCGCACAAACAAGCACATAGTGATGTAAACA
>JBBPBX010040851.1:17336-29160 GCA_038048925.1 Garcialebias charrua
CCATGGACGCTCTCGAGGGCACTGTAAGAGTTCTGATAAGGATGGAATAATCAGCCAGCTCCCTCTGATGAAATCCCTAAACATTCTCGAGGGTTGTTGGAGAATTGTCGAGGTCAACGCTAATGAGAATCCAAGAGTCCTGAAATGATGACACAATGTTTATTCAGATGCTTCACTCTGGTTGACAGTGGAATTCTCTGATGGGCAGGGTTGAGCGTCAGATTACATGTCCTCCAGGGGTATTCAGACAAGGGGGCCTTCAAGGCCAGCCGGGGGAGCCAGATTCAGATAAAATAATTCAGATATTTACCTGGTGTGTATTGGTACTTATCTAGTAATTAGTTACCAGGTACTTATCTACTGTGTACAGGTGACTTACATGGTAAGTTCCAGGTAACTACAGAGACCAGGCTGTATAATGAAGTGACTTGAACATGTTGAACTGTACTTACAGGATGGGTTCATGGTACATTCTGGGTACATGTAACAGGCAGTTATAAATATTGCTTTTGGCAAAGAGTTCAAGTTCAAGTCAACTTTATTGTCATTTCCACCACATGTGGTACATGAGGTGGAACAAAATGTACTAGTTACATTATACAGTACTAGTTAATTATGTATTAGTTACAGCCAAACATAGCAAAATACAAAGTACTGTATAAAAATAAACAATAGATAAGGATCTAAGATATACACGAAGATATACACTAAACAAACACCAAACGGTACACTAAAAGATTTAAGATATATGCTAAAAACTAATAAGGTAAAGCAATACGGCGTAACAACAGCAGCCCAAACATGAGTCTGTGGTGAGCAGTTGGGTATGAATGAAAGAGAAAAGAGAAAGTAATATTTAATAAATCCATATTAAATGTGTTAAATTAAAATAGTTTACTCACAGTAAACTTGGGCAGCACGGTGGCACAACTGTTAGAGCTGCTGCCTCTCAGCAAGAAGGTTGCCGGTTCAAATCCCGGTCCGGGGCCTTTCTGGGTGGAGTTTGCATGTTCTCCCCGTGCATGCGTGGGTTTCCTCCGGGTACTCCGGTTTCCTCCCACAGACCAAAAAACATGCTTGTTAGGCTGATTGGTGACTCTAAATTGACCCTAGGTGTGAGTGTGAGAGTGGATGGTTGTTTGGTGTGAGTGAGACAGGTCCCTCTTGTAAATGAGTCCCCGTGACTCAACGAGGCTAGCCTGTATGAATAAAGGTTGAATGAACAGTAAACGCTATTGAATATTTAATATGAGTATTCTTCAAACGCTTTCTCTTCCATAAAGCGTAGATTGGTGAAGAACTGGGCAACAGTTGTTGTATGCTGGGTCTCTTCCTTCTCACCTGCTGAAGCTTTTAGGTCCTTCAGAGTGCTCACAGGTGTCCTGCACTGTTTGTGAGGACAATCTGCTCTTCGTAGATTTACACATGTCCCATATTTGTTCCTTTTCTTGATGATGACATTTATTGAACTCTTGGGGAATGCTATGGGAGTGAATATTTATGCAATCACATATTTTACATTACATCTTTTCAGTACTCTGTAAAAAAAAACAAGTTTCCGTTGACAATGAGTTTTTTTATCCATCCATCCATCCATCCATCCATTATCTTTTACGTTCTTCCTTTTTGGGTCACAGGGGTCACTCGTGACCATATCCAGCAGGCACTGAGAGCTGGGAGACACCCTGGACAGGTCTCCAGTCCATCACAGGGACACATGGAGACAAACAACCATTCACTTTCTTACTCAAACCCAGAGACAATTAAGAGTTACACAACATCTGGAAACAGTAATCTATGCCTTGGTCTCGTCTCGGCTGGGTTACTATAATGCTCCTTCACTGTCCATTTATAAAACTTTTAAAATCACATTTTTACTCCCAGGTTTTTAGCACAGCCTGAAATGTGCTCTGCACTGTTTTTATTATTTTTATTGGTCTTAATGTTTTAACAGCAGCTGTATATTTTTTATGTGTTTACATTCTTGATTTTATATGTACAGCACTTTGTTGCAGCTGTGGTTGTTTTAAATGGCTTTATATAAGTATTATTATTACCAATCAGACTAACATGTATGTTTTTGGTCTGTGGGAGGAAACCGGATTACCTGGAGAAAACCCACACATGCACAGAGACAACATGCAAACTCCAGTCAGAAAGCCCCTGGCTGGGATTCAATACGGCAACCTTCTTTTTGAGAGGCGTCAGCTTTTCCATCTGCGCCACGCCACCATGTCACCCTTGAGATTTTTATTTTACATTTAATTTGTAAAGAAGATCAGTTTACATTGATCATGATTGATTTATGACATAAATAAAAGCATAAAACATCTAAGGGGTTGAACATAATTTTAGGTACCTTCTTTATGTGAGCACAGATACAAAATGAACTATTGAGAGAACATGCAACAGGCACTCCTTTGAGCAACTCTATATACTAATTTTATGGAAATTTGACTAAAACCCAGAAGTTCGAGTCAAATAAGACCAGGCAGGTATATGTTTTAAGGCTCGACTCTCCTCCTAAACAAACTGAACAATGTCCTGTTGTAAAGTCAACAAGTACACCAGGTAATTATTTTCAGGCGTTCACACTTGATTTGCATAATTCCATTGCTGCTGGGTAAAATAATAATTTTGTTCTAATACATTTGTTTAGTTGTGTAAAGCAATGGTTGTGGGGTTGAGAGTGGGCGGGGCTTAGAGTCCACAGCATTAGTGCTCAGACTCTGGTTCCAAAAATACAACAGGGCAGCTCCAGTTCTGGTCCTGCTAGATTCAGTTCCAAACACGAGAAACAGGGAACATTCAGTGTATGGGGATAACTCTAAACTCTCAACAGTTGTTTTATTTCCTGTGTGTCAAAATAAATGTCCGTCAGTTTTAGAGTTCAAAGATAAAAATGATAAACAATATTAGATACAAGAAAGTTCATGCTCAATAATCCAGGTATCAAATCCGATAATTCTCAATCAGGTCATCTGGACAGTTTATTTTTTTAGTAGAAACGTTTCACCCTCACTCCAGAGGGCTTCATCAGTCAGAGTAGTTCCAGCACGCTGTTGTTCCCCCACCAAGTAAACAACTTAAGTGGACCAACCAGTTTGCTGGATCCAAGATGGTTTCTGGAGGCCGTCCTGTCCCTCGTCGACTCTTCCCAAGCAGGCAGCCACAGCCAAAGTGGTTCAAGACAAGGCTGCCTGCCTGGGAGGAGTCGACGAGGGACAGGACGGCCTCCAGAAATCATCTTGGCTACAGCAAACTGGTTGGTCCACTTAAGTTGTTTACGGCTTGGTGGGGGAACAGTGTGCTGGAACTACTCTGACTGATGAAGCCCTCTGGAGTGAGGGTGACACGTTTCTACTAAAAAATAAACTGTCCAGATGACCTGATTGAGAATTATCGGAATATTAGATACAACTGATCAGAACAGATTAATGAGCAAAATAAAGTTTCTCCAAAATTACATTCTAAATACAGTTTGATACACATATAATGGACATAAATCTCTTTAAACATTGCATGGCTAACTTGAAGCATTACCGTACTTTTCGGCGTATAAGTCGCTGTTTTTTTAAACTAATTTGCATGTCCTGCGACTTATACGGCGAAACGAAACGACATATTTATGGATTTTTTCCCATATTTTTTAGACCAATTTTTGGCTCTGATATGACTGTTTTTCATTTTGGCCAAAAATGGTGCAGTACCAGTTTCTGCCGCTATGGGCGCTAAAGAGCCCTCTAGTCGGTTTACGTGCAGACTGTACTGTAGAGTGAGCAGGAGAACCGACAAGACAACATCAATATCAACATCCGGGAGAGAACGAGCGAGAGAACAAAGAGAGAAAATGCAGCAGCAGAACACGGCAACCGAGCAGCGGATCGTCACTTTGGGGTGAGTGAAAAATTGGTCCGCGACTGGAAAATTAAAATGCATGCAGGTCTGTTCGCTGCTACTGCATGTCTGGTGCTGCGCGTCAGCGCGTGCACATTTTGTTTCTGCGGTAGCTAAACTATTTAAATTCAGCTGATTTGACCCTTTTTTAAAATTTATTAAGAAAAGTTAAACTGAGACACACTCTTACATTAATGTCAGCTAACAAATATATATTTTTAGGTGTTTCTCTTGTTAAATTTTAACGAAATGCAGGGTTTCCGCCCGCTGCGCGCAGACGTATTGTTTCATCAGACGTAGCGAAACAAATTTTTTAATCCAGCTCATTTCACAATTACGTTAATTTATTAAGGAAAAGTTCAGCTCAGACACATATTTGCTATAATTTTTAGCAAACAAATAATTGTTTTTAAGTGTTAATCTTCTTAAAGCTTTGCTGTGCGCTCCTGTGGCAGACATTTGCAGCAGAGCTACGGTGAACACTCGGTTGGACCACATTTCCGGGTTGTCAGCGGTGACGCGTGACGTCAGCGGTGACGCGCTACGTCGGTGGTGACGTCAGGTGCAACTTATATGGCGAAGCGACATATTTATGGATTTTTCCAAATTATTGCCAATAATTGGACAAAGCGACTTATACGGCGAAGCGACTAATACGTCAAAAAGTACGATAAGTTTTCCAGGATCGACTGGTTACACAACATAGAGCTTCGATGATTTTTAAAGCAACAATGGGGTACACGCTCATTGTGGATTTGAATACTGTAGTTGTATTTCAGTAAGTTGCAACCACAGGGCAGCTGTGGCTGAGTGGTTAGAGCAGCCGTCCTCCAATGCAAGAGCTGGAGGTTCAAATCCACCAGCAGTCACATGCCAAAGTGTCCCTGGGCCACTGAACCCTCATTGTCTCCCTCATCTGATTAGTTCAATTAGCTTTGTATAGATCTAGTAGAGTGCTGTATGAATGGATAAATGAGGCACAGACTGTGTTGTAAAGAGCTTTGAGCATCTTGATCTGATAGAAAGGAGATATATAAGAACAGTCCATTTACCACACGTTTTGCAGCCATCAACAAGCTTTGGCTATGATTCTTCCTGGTTAACTGGCTACTCATCTTGGCAGATTTTACTGTATTTCCTCTCTTGGACTTAAGCAAAAACCTCAATTTTTCCATAAGGGTGAGGTTTAGGATGAAGCATTTTTAGAAGCTTAATGTTAGCCTTGGTCCGATCAGAAACTAGTTCTGATGTGTGTTTGGATGTCCTGTTGGAACGCACAAGTTTCAGTCGCTCAGCTGTTTTTTTTTAGGTGAAGTTAAATAATTTAGAAAGTGCTGCTTCCTCATTATTCTATCTCATTTGTGCCACATCATGATGCTGCCACCACCATGCTTCACAACTAGTTCAATGTGCTTAGGTTTGAAAATCTCGTTGACTCATCTGAACTTATTTCTTGTCACTGTGGCCAAATAATGACATTTTTGTCACATGTGATGTTAAACCTTAACCCCAGAATGCATTTGGCTCGTTTGTATGAACATGTACAAATTTCAGCCCAGCAGGACAGTTTTTTTTTTTTGGAGCAGGACCTTCTTTCTTTGTCTGCACCATTTCAGTCCACGGAGACGTAAAACTGGTTTCAGTGTGGACAGAGACGCTGATGTTCCTGCAGTTTCCACTTCCTGGTAGGTTTGAACTTCCTAGTCCATTTCCTTTTATCTGAGAGGAACAGATGAGTTCATCCAACGAATGCTGTGAAACAAATAACAAGATAAAAACTGCAGCCAACCATGATCAAAGCCAGCGACTTTAAAAAGGTTTAAAAAAATAAAGGTTGAAATAAAAAGGTAAAAAGAGATTATTTTATATTTTACTGTCAACCATAGACCTAAATCGCTCGCACTACAGACACAGTTTGTTTTTTGCTGAAGAGTTGTTGAAGTGTGGCAGTCAGTGGGAGTCCTTCAGATTACACAGCAGGATTAGTTGACATAATCTGCACGTATCAAACACAGTTTAATCCAACTGCATAAGAGGATGTGACCACAGCAGAGGTGACATAATCCTCATGTCAGTCATTTTACATAACGCCACAATCATCAATGCTAGTAAAAATGACTGACTGAGCTTGTAAAACAAAGTGGTTCATGAGATATTTTGCTAACAGACAATCAGGATGATGGTGGCTGATGTGAACAGATGGGCTCGTTAGTTGTTTCCAGGTGAAACCAGGTAAAGTAGGACTGCATTTAGAGTTTAATTAATAAAAACTCACTCCCTGCTTTGTACTAATGTTATATGTTGTTCTTACAGCCTGTTTCCATGAAAGGTGGATGATAACTGGCATTGTTTGAGTGGGTTTGTTTGTTTTTGTCTGTCTGTTAGCAAAATATTTGATGAAACAGCAGATGGATTTGAATTAAACTCTCAGATAAGAGCCATTGGGTGTATTTCTACGCCTGAATAAACTTTGGAGTCAACCTGATTTAAGATGGCTGCCGCAGCCAACTCACTTCAGGAACATCAGAACGGCTCAGCCAGATTTTCAGACCATGTGTTGTGGTATTAGCTCAGAGTCATTTCACAAAAACATCAACACTTTACCCAAGAGCTGTGTCTAAAACTTGAGCATTAACTGCATAATCAAGTCTGTCTGTTAGCAAAATATCTCATTGACCATTGAATGAATTAGAATGCAGCTCTTGGAAAGTGATCACTAGGCGATCAGCTCCTGCTCCACGATGACTGACGCTGCTTATTAATGTTTCCAGACATGAAAATGTTTCAAACTCAGTCAGTTCAGCAGTTATTGAGCTCAAATCTGGTGTGGTAGTAGCTGAGAGTCATCCAAACTCTTTCTCCAATAAAAGTTAGTTTCTTCTTTTAGACTAACGTCCATTTTTATTACACAACAGACAATTGTCATTTTGCTAAATAAATTCAGTTGAAATGGTTCAAACTTATGTAACAACTTCATAACCTTCACCCAGGTCTGCAAAGCTTTACATTCAACCATTCATAGAAAAGTGATTAATTTATTATCTTAAATATTAAATTTAAACCAAACAAATGAAACAGGCCGATCTACAGCTCAGACCCTGCACACGAGGAAGAGAAGTAAAACTTGAGCCAAACAGAGTTTTTACGACTGTGGACAACACAGAGTTTACACTCTGTTCATCAAACATGTCCATGTCGGGGGGAGCGCAGGCGCAGAGACTAGAGAGGGTGGGCGTGTGATTGGAGGGTCACCGGTTCAACGCCTCGGTTCAACTCCCCGGACCGACAACATCAAATGTGGGTGGAAAAGGTGAAACATCTGTTGGGTTTGTGTTGTGTGTGAGAACTCACCTTGCAGTTGCTGCGTGCTGGAGACGGAGTTCCTGGGCAACCACCTGCTGCCAATCCGGTTAATGAGTCCAGCTGCTATTTAAGCCTTGGAGGAGGTTCCAGTCTTCGCTGAATCATTCAGTCACCTTGGGTACTGTGAGACAGCCATTTTAGTGTTATCCTTTGTGAACTTGTGTCTGATCAACTTGTGTCTCTCTGTGGTTTCAAGACAAATCTGTGACTCACCTCTGGAACCTGAACCTGACAAGCTGCCTCCAAACTGGACTCTTTCTCCGTGAAACTCTGTCCTCCAGCCTGACACTCCTCCACCAGCTGCACTATTGGGACTCTGGGAAAAGTACAAGGATTTACTCAACTGACAAACACTCGCCTCCTTCCCCCTGGTCTGCCTCATCCAAGTTCCTTCTGTAAGACTCAATTAAATACTACAGCTCCAATATACCCCAACATCATCATTAATCTTTTTCCCCTTTCCTTCCAGGAACCCTGACTTCCTTTACCCCAGCACTGTAAATAAACTCACTCAACTGAATACCTGTGTCTGTGATCCTTCTCAACCTTGGTCTGAATTTGAGTAAATTTTCAAAAATTATTTACCACAACATCCACACCTGCCTCCACCCTCATTTGCCCACTCTGGGCTCATGAGCAAGGCCCTTACCCCCACCCCCAGCCTCCAGCCTCCCAGGTACCCCACATGGCAACCCCCTGCTTCAGATGTGTGTGCTCACATGTGTAATGTGAAAAATGCAAGATAATTATTCATTCAACCTTTACTTCTACAGGTTAGTCGCTCTGAGCCTCGAGGACTCATTTAGAAGAGACCTTTAATTTTATTTACAGTTTAAAATGAATATGAATATGTAACATAAAAGTTATGAATGAAAAGGAGTAGTTTAAAGAAAAAATCTTAGTCTACACCACATATGTCAGAGTGGCGGCCCGCGGGCCAAGTAATTATTTATGGCCCCCTGGATGATATTTAATAACTATTAGAGCCGGCCCGCAAGCCACAGCCGCCCGCTGGTGTTTTGCACACGGCACGGGGTCGATCCGAACCGGTATCGGACTCCATTATCAGCATAGTTGACTTATTTTCTGATCCATGATGCACGTTGGCTTCAAACTATGGAATGGATTTTCTGAACGGAGTCGTGTCTCATGAACCCAGAGTAACAAGACCCACCTCAAATTCAGGAAATCCATTCCATAGTTTGCAGCCAGCTACAGCATGAAGACTGGGTGAGTAGCATTTTAGCTAACAGGTAGCCAACTTTTCATCGTAACATGTCCGCTGTGTGGAAGTATTTTACACTAAACACCACAAGACGGCAACGGGCAATGTCTGCAAAGCCATAGCGCCACATTAAACTGCGGTCAAGTTAGTTCAGCGGGACGACACAACGAAACAGCAGCAGGACCAAGCCGCGTCCCCATCTCGGGACAAGCTGTTTAGCTGCTAAAACTCAAGCTCCATGTCTTCAGCAGTGTGTTTTTCTTGTTCAACTGCGGCCAGTTCCGACCTGCTGTCTGACTATCTCGTATGAGGGACAAGCTGACAGCGACTAACCGAAATCAGAGCGCCCCAGATTGAACAATAAAAACACACAGCTGAAGCTTGGAGCTCAAATGTTCACAGAGAAGTTGCTAAACTTCATCATAATTAATGACCAACAGCTATCAGCTGTAGAAAATGAAGGATTTCACAGATTGATACTTGCAGCCAACAGTAAACGATAATAAAAAAGCATATTAATTAAAAATCATAAGACAAATGTATTAAAAAAACAACGTAAACAGTTACATTATAAAACAATGTAAAATACTAAAAACAGGAACATGTCTGTGTTGGTTTATGCCAAGAACTTAACAGATGTAAAGCTATTTAATATTTTATTTAATTCATTTATTCATTAATTTAAAAGAGACAAAATAAAACAAATTGATCAAAAAGAAAACACTGAATGAAAAGAGTGCAGAAAGAAGAAAAAAATTATTATATCACCCCCTTATAATAAAAATTGAACCAGTCCGGCCCTTGGCTTGTAGCAAATTTGTTTTTTTGGCCCTCTGTGTATTTGACTTTGACACCCCATTGTCTACACCTTCTCCCAAAGTCAGTCTACTACACCACAGGCAACCAAGCATCAATCAACCATAGACGCATCTTTGAACACAAAACAAGCACTGTGTGTGTGTGTATATACCGGTATATAAAACAAACAATATATTTGTCATACAGCACTCTGAATCATTATTCTTCATTGTACTTTGAAAGAACTATATATTTTCATAAAAGTAAAAATGGATCTTTTCTCTTTGGTTTCTTTAGACTGACTGTTCCACAGATTTGTTCCATAAACAGAAATACGTTTCATTTGTTTAGTTCTGACTTTGTTTTTTTTTTTTATATCTTTGATCCTCTCAAATTATAAATGCTGTCTCTTTTAATAAATATTTTTTGCAAACACACTGGTAACATATGTATTTTAAACATAACTTGCAGGATATAATAATCCACCAAGTGGTGAAATTTCATTAATTTTAAGTTGCAGAACAATGGATTTGTTGGCTCTCTGTAGAGATTTCCACTTGTAACTCTAACAGCTCTTTCTTGCAGAATAAAATAGAATTTGTATACGATTTACAGGCATTCCCCCAAACTTTTACACAATAAGAACAATCAGGGAATTATACATCGCTTCATTTAGTGAGTCTTTCACGTATATAATAATCCTTGATATTGTGGTGGACCACTAGGGGGCTCTACTCACACCCAGTGGACCGAATGTGTTACAGGATGCTTTTATTGTGAAAGGTCCAGAGGACCGGATGTTGTGTTGGTATATAAGGCGGTGTTGGGTGGTTTTCCCGCCAGTTGAGTAGGAGTTGATTAAAAGTGAAGAACTACATCCCGTCTCCTGTGTCGTCTCTTCACCACCTCCTACACTGGTGACCTACGTGAACTGAATATGACGACATCTGAAGGTCCAGCCAGCTCTCCTCAGCTGTCCGCGGTTGTGGAACCCCCACCGGCGGCCCCGCTCGCTTTTGCGGTGGCCGTTAAAATCCCGGACTTCTGGCTGCACGCACCTCGGTCGTGGTTCGCCCACGTCGAATCACAGTTCGCTCTTCGCGGGATCTCTGCAGACGACACCAAATACCACCATGTGGTCGCTTCACTGGACCCATTGTCCACCCAGCGGGTAATGAGCCTGCTCGAAGACCCTCCTGCACAAGGAAAATACGACGCCCTCAAGGAGCTCCTTCTGCAGCGTTACACGCTCTCAGACGCGGAGCGCGCCGAGAAACTGTTTTCCCTCTCTGATTTGGGCGACGGCACAGCTCTCGAGCTCATGGAAGGCATGTTGTCTTTGAGAGGATCAACAGACTGTGAGTTTCTTTTTCTACACCTCTTCCTCCGCCGGCTTCCGGCTCCAGTGCGCACAGCCCTGGCCAACTCCCCGTTTCTGCAGCAGAAGGATTACCGCTCGCTGGCCCGCGAAGCCGACCGCATCCTGCTGGCTGCGAGGACGTTCGCGGTCCAAGCGGCGGTCCCCGGATCTCCAGCGGCGCCCGAGCTTCAAGCATCGCCCTCAGCGCCGGACGAGCCAGCGGTCGTAGCAGGAGTCGCCCGCAGGCGGTCAGGGGCCGCACTTTGTTTCTTCCACCAGCGTTTTGGCGCCAAAGCACGACGGTGTGTCCCACCGTGCAGTTTCAAGCCGCAGGGAAACGAGTACGCCAGCGCCCGCTAGCAGTCGCGGCCGTTGGCGACAAGGAAAGGCTGCTTTTCATCGAAGACTCGAGGTCGGGGAGGCGGTTCCTGGTGGACTCCGGCTCGCAGAAGAGCCTCGTTCCCCCGACTGGCTCCGACAGGTTAGCAGAAGGCTGCGGGCCGCAGCTAACCGCGGCTAACGGCTATCCCATCAAGACGTTTGGCGAAAGGTTGGTGACTGTTCGTTTCCATGAACGGGACTTCCAGTGGAACTTTGTGGTAGCTGCTAGCTCAGTCCCTATTTTAGGGGCTGATTTTCTTTGTGCTCACGGGCTCCTGGTTGATTTAGCTAACAGACGTTTGATCGACGCTGTGTCTTTTTCGTCACTGCCTTGTGAGACGCGAGGAGCTGGGCCTTTAATGCATGCTAACTTTTTAGCTTCGGGTAATGTGTTTCAGCGTTTATTGTCTGAATTCCCCTCGCTGACTGTTCCTGATTTTGCAAACACAAACACAAAACATGGGGTCGAACATTATATTCCCACAACGGGCCCCCCGGTGTTCGCACGTGCACGCCGCCTTGATGCTACTAAGCTAGCAATAGCACAGGAAGAGTTTGCTAACATGGAGCGTTTAGGCATCGTGCAACGCTCAAACAGTCCGTGGGCCTCCCCCCTCCACATGGTGCCCAAGGCAGATGGCAAATGGCGACCATGTGGGGATTTCCGCCGCCTTAATAACATCACAGAGAACGATCGTTATCCCATCCCCCACATCCAGGATTTTTCAGTGCACCTGGCTGGGACCTCCATTTTTTCTAAAGTAGATTTAGTACGGGGGTACCACCAGGTTCCTGTGCAT
>JBBPBX010040852.1:0-29160 GCA_038048925.1 Garcialebias charrua
GAGGGACAGTTCACCTCACAAGACCCACGGAGCATGTGGAAGGGTATTAAATGCATAACAGATTACAAAGGCAAGAGCAAACAATGCCCCAGGGACCCATCTCTGCCTGATGCCCTCAATAAGTTTTATGCACGTTTTGAAGATCCAAACAGACCAGCTAGCACCAGACTCACCTCATCACCAGATGAAGAGCATCTCAGAGTGACCGCAGCAGAAGTGAGAGGCAGTCTCAGAAGGATCAACCCTCATAAAGCAACCGGACCAGACAACATCCCAGGGAAAGTTCTGAAGGAATGTGCGGACCAGCTCTGTGAGGTGCTGGCTGACATCTTCACCACCTCACTTGCACTGGAGTCAGTTCCCACCTGCCTGAAGACCGCCACCATCATCCCAGTTCCAAAGAGCTCCACAGTGACTGGTCTGAATGACTATAGACCGGTGGCCCTCACCCCGATAGTCGCTAAATGTTTTGAGAAACTGGTCATGTCCCACATCAAGACAACCGTCAACATCAACGAGGACCCTCATCAATATGCATACCGCGAGAACCGATCAACAGAGGACGCCATCTCCTCTTTGGTCCACACTGCTCTCACTCACCTGGATCAGAAGGACTCATACGTGCGCATGCTCTTTGTGGACTTCACATCTGCCTTCAACACCATGATCCCCCAAACTCTGATAGACAAACTATCCACACTTGGACTAAGCCCCTCCATTTGTAACTGGGTACTAGACTTCTTAACAAACAGACCACAGTCCGTGAAGATCCACAACTTCTCCTCCTCCACCATAACCCTCAGCACTGGCTCTCCCCAAGGATGTGTGCTGAGCCCTCTTCTGTTCACTCTGCTCACATATGATTGTACAGCCACACATCCAGGCTGTCATATTGTTAAGTTTGCAGATGATACAGCGGTGGTGGGATGCATCACAAACAATGATGAGTCCAGCTACAGACAGGAGGTGGAACACCTGGAGAGCTGGTGCAAAGAGAATAATCTTCACATGAATGTGAAGAAGACAAAGGAGATGATTGTGGACTTCAGAAGGAACAAACACACCCATGCCCCACTGAACATAGGTGGATCTGCAGTGGAAGTGGTCTCCAGCTACAAATACTTGGGTGTACACTTGAATGATAACCTCAGCTGGAGCAACAACACCACCAGCCTGATCAAGAAAGGTCATCAGAGACTCTACTTCCTCAGACGGCTGAGACGAGCTGGTCTGAGCAGCCCAGTCCTCACCTCCTTCTACAGGTGTGCAGTGGAGAGCATCCTGTGCTCCAGCATCAACGTGTGGCATGGAGGCTGCACAGTTGCAGAGAGGAAAGCTCTACAGAGAGTGGTGAAGGCTGCACAGAAGTCTGTTGGAGTCAGTCTCCCCACCATCACAGACATTTACACCTCCAGATGCAGGAAAAGAGCCACCTGCATCATGAAAGACCTCACTCACCCAGCACACTCACTCTTTGCCCCACTCCCCTCAGGACGGAGGTTGAGGAGCATCAAATGTAGAACCACTAGACTGAGGAACAGCTTCTACCCTGAGGCTGTTAGACTCATGAATAAATAAATAATAAGAATAAACACTGCAAAATATCACATCATGCTGATGCTGATCTGTTTTCTTGTTGCTGTGTTCATCTGTGACCATCTGCTCATACAGACTCATGTTCGTGCTGCTGTTTATAATGATGTTTTTTCCACTACATTAGGGCTTAGTGTATTACTAGTTGATGTTTCTCTTAGTTAATTCTAGATGTTATTACTGTTTTTCTCTTGCATTTGTTGTTGGATGTAACTGGGACCCCGTGTACATAATCTCGTTTTCATCACATGTACCACATGCGGTGCAAATGACAATAAAGACTCTCTGACTCTGACTCTGAAATACATCTGTGTATAATGAATTAATATACAAGTTTCACTTTTCGAAGGGAATTACTAAAATAAATAAATTTTTTCATGATATTCAAATTTTATGACTAGCACCTATATATGTTTTAGTTTGCAGTTTTGAATTGAAGTAGTCCAAGCGGGGTCTGGGGGCATGTCCCCCAGGAAAATGTTTTTTTAAAATCTAATTTGAGCTATGCATTGTCTAATGTCTAGCCATTTTAAGAGTTTATTACTTAAAACAACAAGTCAGTGTAGTCTGAAGGTAGCACACCGACAGCCTGCCTTCAAGCTGAACTTTATCTGAGCTCATACTTGAAAACTGCATGTACTCGCACATTGAGCACCATTAAATTGTCTTTACTTCATCATACTGTACTTTTCTCACAAAACACCTTCTGCACAGTATTACGATGTTAACTAAACAGCCTATCCTCAGAAATCCACAGAACAAGTTTCCTTCATAAACCTCAGTACAGTATATATATTCTATAAAATCAACCATACCCAGATAAAGTGTTATAAAATCTTTGAAGTACAATTTACTTGTTAAATACAACAAGTATAAATTCCCTTACCAACAAATGAAAGATTGATAAACATATGTAACCTGCTGTGTCACTAAACAACTTCCTAATAAAGTTGTGAAGTCCTCTTACACCACAGTGTGGGACCATGTTTGGCCTGCAGGCCTCGAGTTTGATGTGTGCTTTAGTTTATACTGTAACAGAACCAACAACTGGGGTTATACTGTAATCAAAAATATAAAGAGGTAACATTTAGATTGAACATTATAAACAGTAAATATTAGCCAAGTAGAGAAAACAAAAAGTAGATAAAATGTGAAACACCTGCTGGATAGGTTTAATCTTAAACATCTGAGAAATGTCAGGTGGAGTTTCCTACAGGCTGAGTTTTCATCTCGGCTCAGGCTGCAGAACATCAGCTGGTGTTAAAATATGCCAACAATAGTGCTGAGCAGACTACGTTCAACTGAAAGTAACATTTCTCTGCAACAAATAAATTACATTTTACTGTACCTGTGCCTCAGTCATCTACAAAACTGATTGACAGCCGTTACTGAATACAACTTCATAACTGTTTTCATGCCTGTGATGCTGGTAAGACTTTCAGTGATTAGTTTCACCATTGTCACCACACACATCTACGTGTTGATGTTGGGAAATGACTCCTGCCACCTACCTAGTTACTGAAAAGGCAGAGTACATTAAAAAAATACCGGAGGTGTAGTATCTACATAGTACTTTATCAAAAAGAAAAGTTTGTGGTGATTAGAAATAAACAGAGGCCTCAAAAATGCCAGTTTTTCCCATTTTGTGCCAATTCGCAGGCTTGAAGAGTAAAATGTTTTCAATTGTGTTTGTACTTTATTTAAAACAAAAAATTGTCATGGAGGATTTTAATTTCTGTGCAGCATAAGATAAAAATTATATAGAAAGATAGTTATGTGTGAAAACAATGTTTTTCTGTTTTTCACATTTACATCTAAAATCCACCTTTTTCCGTTTTCGGCCAAGGGTCAAATAAGACCTCAACCTACTGCATCACAAAAAACATTCAATGAAAGTGAATAAGAAATTGTGTATTATGACACCAAAACAATGTGTTTTTATGAAAAATAAAATACGGTACATAAAATCACATTTGTTGAGATTTTTCCATTTTAGCTACCTAATTCAAGTACAAACTGACAGTACTGCATTGATGGCTTTTTCTAAAATTATACAAAGATGTACAAATATAACATTTCTCCATACAGAAAGGTACAACCGCACACCAGGGCCAGAGCTGGATATCTAGCCCAAATTACACATAAAAAAAGCAAAGTTTTTAATCCTTTCATTGGAGAACTAAAAGATTAGCTATGGATCTTCAATGTATAGTGCAGATTATACCAAACCTTCATGAAAGTTAATACTGTAGTTTCGACAAAAAAGGCAACCCAGAAAATGTATCGTTTCATTTAAAATCTTACCAGAATAAAACCCTAGAGTAAAAATACAATTTCACAGTATTTAAACAAAATACAATTTTATTTAAAAACAAATATTACAACTGCTGCCTGAAACTCTAGTTACCAAACTATTATTAGTGTAATGTTAGTTACTTTATTTTGATGCACAGAGACGCTGAGAAGCCAAGTGAAATTGTTCCTCCTACACTAAGAGCAGATTTTAAACCAATGTGTGATCAGCACTTTGTTCATATTTAAGATCAAGGCTAAATGTTTAAATAATTCATTTAGCAGTTTACCACCAGACTGACAGAAGGCTGCTTGTCAAGGGGAGTTTGGACATAATTCACTCCAAGCATCTTGTTGAATGACTCTATGCAGTTCTTTAAAATCCTGGGCTGAAGGTTCTTCTTGAGGAGTCGGGTGATGCTGAGCACCAAACATCGTATTTTGATCATTTTTGCCCCCCATTTTGGGCCACATCATGTAACTTTAATATCAAAGCAGCCAGCTTTCAAACCACTCATCTCACAGCTTTCCTTCTCAGCAGGTGCAGAGAAGTTTAACCAGAGTTGTATTTCTGCTGGAGTTGATAAAGCTCAAAGTGTTACATTCTAGTGGCTGGTTTAATTTGTAAGTTGTGCTTCACTTGAGCAGGGGTGTCAAACTCACTTACAAAAGGGGGACAAAATTAAAACTTGTCAAACTAAGGGCCAATTTCAGAAACTACATTAACTCAAATCAGATACACAACATATCTTCGTCACAGGTTCCTCAAGTTTGATTAGTCTCATTTGATGTTCTCTGTTGTGCTTTTGACATTGTGCTTTTGACATCATAATCAAAGATTAATTAAAAAAAATTCAAGAGATGGAAGTATTTTACACTTCACATATCTTGGGGGCCAGATAAGATGTCACATGTGGCCCCCAGACCTCGAGTTTGACATACGTCTGGAGGACATAAAATGTTATTGCTCTGATCTACTGTTAATGCAGCTGCAAAATACAGCCAATACGTTTCTGATGTTCTCCCAACATGTATATAATAATAAACATGTTCAACATTTACCCCACATTGTGGACACATGACAGAAATTTTTAACAATCACTCACTGCTGAATTCTGCAAAACAAACAAAAGCTGAGGACTTGAGTTATTCAGAAGACCTAATCAACTACATCAGTTCCTGAAGATAATCTGAAACTTGTTCCATGAAGAAAACAACAAACTTTTGGACTTTTGAGTCTAATTCTATGATGGATGAACTGTTCTGACTATTAGTTTGCAGGCTGGTCTATTTTTTGCTCCAATGTATGGGTAACAAATGGCAGAGCTTTGAGTTACCAATAGACTATTTTAACCATTAACCTCATCCAAAACAAAAACACTTCACATAACAGTTTTTTCTGTACTATTCAAGCTTTTACCATAACTTTTTAAATAATCAACAAAGTTAATGTGATCAAAACCTTGAATGTGAACACTCAGCTCACACCTCCTGCTGCTCTTTCCAAATACAGTACAGTATATTAATACTGTATTAATAATCTAAGATGTAAACTTAAGAACAAGAGATCAGAAAATGGAAAAACAAGACTCAGCCAAACATTTAACTTGCCAAAAAAAACAAAAAAACAAAATTTAATGCAGTTTTTTAACTCAACCTTCATGTGCACAGGAACAGGAAGCTGGCCGCAGGAACATGTTGAAGAAACAAACAAAAAAGACTTAATTCAATCTCCGTTTCATGTTTCACCTTTTATTCAAAGTACAAACACTGGCTATTGTTCCAAATGAGATTCAGCCACAAGGCAGAACTATTCCATTAGATAAACACTTGGAACAGGATTCATGGCAGCTTGCCGCTTCCCAAAATTCTCCATCCAGGCTTTCAGCGTGTGCCGCCCGCCTGCAGCACCGTCTGAACGCTGGCATTTGAGCGCCGCGCATCCCCAAGAGAGCCTGCCTCAGTTTTCTACAGAAACCAGGGCCAGAAAACGCACACACACAAAGAGACCACGAGATCTGCTTTCTGATCATTTCCCAGAAGAACCCGTTCACCTTCAGTTTCTCACAATGAACAGAGCGGAGCACATCTGGTCTCAGATTACCAAGAGATCTGTCAGAAAACCCACAGACAGAAGGTCAACATTGGATCAGGAGTGGAGGCAGATATCAATCAAGATGCCTCCATCAAGAGCCTCGTGGGCTCAGGACTTCACTCTCATTCAACTTTTATTTAAACAGATAAGTCACATTGAGCCTCGAAGACTCATTTACAAGTGAGATCTGTTGGACAGACAATAAAAGTGGTGAAAAAATGACAGGGTTTGGAGACAAAAGAATTCATAAAGCGCAAGCACATAATAACGCCGACATTACGCAGAGGGTGGGGGAGGGGGACTCAAAGGCGGTTGCATGCAAGCCCGTACTGCAGAGTTCAGATAGAGCTGCCAAGGACGGCCAGAGTCCTGAAATGATGACAGAATGTTTATTCAGCTGGGCTCCTCTGAAAAGTCCGTGGAATTCCTCAGCAGAAGGGTTGGGATGGGTGAGAGCGTCAGGTTTACAAAACTTCAGCAGGCGTGTTGAGATAAGACGGCCTGTCAAGGCCAGTCAGGGAGCCAAATTTCAGATAGACACGACTGTTTTGGGAACAGGCAGAACTTTAATCACATCTACCTTCAGTCTGTGTCGGTCCACTTGCTTCCAAAAATGTCCACATTAAAATGACCAAACAAATGGAACGAGCCACAGAAAATCCCAGAGATCTAATCCATTCAGCCAAAAGTCTGGTTTCTCGAGACATGAACCAAGCCATCATGTAAGGCAGGCAGCCTGACCAGGTCCAGATTTGCCGCCGACGTCTTCCTTTTATGTTGATAGACCAGGAACCAGCCAAATCCAAAAAGCAGGAACCAGTTATCATAAATCCAATTAAATATGCATCCTTAAGATCCACAGATGACAGCAGAGATAGACACGTCAAGTCTTCCAAGTCGATGAGATATCCAGCTGTGTGCATGCCAACAGGGCAAATCAGCTCGCCCACAGCCTGTCTTCTTGTTGAAGAAATGTTATCAGTTGTGTTGAGGGACCAACTGATTGAAGTCCATAGTTATGATTCAGAAGATTTTGTAGAAGAGAGGCTCTCAGACAGTTCACAGACAAGACAAAGCAAAAGCAAAGCGGAGACGTCCCGCCCTTGAGAAGAGCAAGTGGTCACTGACCACATGTGACGTTATCAGAGGACCAGAAAGGCCTAAAAAAGGGTGGGGACCTTTAAGCACACGTCTCACAGGACCAGCCCTCAAATTAGGTTTGGGTGCAGGTGTAGACCTGTGCTGTTGGGGTCCATCGATTGTTTTAGACGTTTATCTGATTTGAAACATTTAAATGAATGGGCGACGCACACACCTGCAGGACTTGACATGCTGAGAAAACAACTGAAACATGAAGGATAATAATGACGCCTCAAGACCAGGACTAGACACCGTTGGACCCTGCACTGACGCCCAGAATCAAAATTTGCCATACGCCACACTTAATGGAAAAGAAGACCCTTGCTGGGATAAAACCAGTCTTGTAGGCAAACATTTAAACTTCATTACTGGTGGAGACTTTTCAGCAGCTCACCTGTTCACACCAAATTGACAAGTTCATACTTTAAACAAAAGCTGCTCCATTACATGAAGCCACTGCTCAGATCCCTGGTTCAGGTTTTCAAACATTCCTCTCAGAGATGGACTTCAGCTGAACGATGGACACTTTTTCCAAAGTTCTTGAGATGTAGGCCTAAACATTATGGTTTAGTTCAGTCCTTTTTAAATTTGATTGCCTCTTTTCTAGAACTGGAACTGCAGGGGTCGTCAGATGAATGAGTCGTTTACAGAACACCTCCAAGAACCGCATTAATATGAAAACAAGTTGTACGTGTCAAATGGCTGATTGGAAAAAAAAATATTCTGCTGCAAAGTTTGGAGCTTCTTTACGTCGAGCCCAGAGCAAACAGTGAGATCAGCGTGTACCGAGGTGACGCGGAGCACTCAAAGTGAGGAGGCATGCATCTCTGCTACTTACTCCTCAAGAGGATTAAATCGACTGAGTATGCGTGACAAGCTGCAGAGGAAAAACCTCCAGAATGCGTACTCTGACATGCACAACCCGTCCTTGAAAACTAAAAGCCCACAAGTAACGGTTCAAAATATTTCGGCTGAAAACACAGATGCCGCTCGCCTACCCACACACACACCAAGTAGACAAAAGCAAACGCTGGAGAGCTCACAGTTGTGCAAAAACGTGCGATGAGGAAGGAGTGGCGATGTTCACCCACTGGTGCAAGGAGAACAAAAATGAGTCAAGCTTGTGTTTCTGATCCACTATAGATCATCTGCACATAAACTCAAACTTTTCTTGAAGCTGATGCCCTTTAAAGCTTTTATTTTAACGCAACAAGCTGAACAACTCAAGTTTACCTTCAACTAAATCTCTTGGTTATAAGTGCACGTGTGCTCAGGCTGTTCGTCTGCCACTGCAGAACATGCACCAACAGATGGACCCACCACCAGGACAATCTGGAAGTTTGATGGTGGATCAGTTGTGTGTCCGGATGAGACAAATGTAGTTCTGCTGCAAAAAGCATCAAGATGTTCCAGTGAAACCAGTGTTCTGTTCAGATCAGCAGTAAAGTTAGACATTGTGCTACAAAATCTGGCCTTAATTTAACCTGTTTACATATTGACAGATTGGAACTTCAACATTATGAAGTGAAACTACAGGTTAGGAGGAGGTTCAGTTCTCTTGCCCACATGGATGTGTCTGAACCACACCCTAATAACAAGGGTCTGCAACGTTTACGATCCAAAGAGCCATTTTACGCCTTTGTTCACTAAATTAAAAGTGATCAGTCACAGCAACCTGCTGTGATTATCAAATGGTGGCCCGTGGGCCAATTTAGGTTTGTTGGAGGTGGCTTTTGTGGCCACTAGGGGGCGACATATTAAAGCTAAAAAGATCTAATATTTAGATTTTTACAATTTAAGACAAAAGAAAGAAAAAAACAGATTCTTGTAAGCGGAAAAACAGATTCTTGTAAGCGGAGGTGGGGGGCGTGGTATTTTAATTAATAAAAACTATGAACTATGCAGATCGTTCTTTTTTTAATAGAGGAAAAATTGAGTATAGAAATAAAGCATGAAGTTATGTTTTACTCCTTGTACATGTTCCAGTATTCACATGTTTGTAAAAGAAATGACAGGAAAACTGCTAAAACTAGTCATTTTTGTCGTTTGAATAACAACCAATGAAATTCAGTTTTGTGTTAGTTTTGGTCAAAGCTTGTAAGAGCCGCTGCAGAGGAACCAAAGAGCCACAGGTTGCAGACCCCTGCCCTTTAACAAACTCCCTGTGAGGTTCCAACACGTTCAAGTCAACCATTTCCCCCATCAATTATCAACATTCAATCAACTTCAGGTCAGATTAAATGACAGAAAGAGGCTTTGCTCAACAATAGTGAAAACCAAATCAGCTTTTCAGGAAGAGAGTCCCATTTTAAAAATGTGAACGAGAAAAATACATAAAACTTAAAGTGTGTGTAACATCATTTTTGAACTTTGCATATAGTGACACAACATAAATATCTTGTATCATTCAACTATGTTCATTTTAGCAAACAAAATGATATATTTATGAAAATTCCTTTCAAAGTGAGTTTAAAATTAAAAACCGTGTTTCTTCACGGGATGCGTATGCAACATCTGTGACGTAGAAGGAACCTCAGTTTGCATCTGCCATGATAACACACATTCATTCTCTGCCAGATCGTCTATTTTTTTTTGTATAACTTGAAAAATGCCGTTACGTTGTGTCGCATTTGGGTGTTCTAATATCATCAGTGAACAAGTGAGCCTTTTCACTTTCCCAAAAGATGTAAACCTTCGTCAAGAATGGAATAAACAAAGCTGCCCCCCCCTCGGAGCTCCCTCGCTTCCTGAAAAGGTAAGACTCAAATAAATACGGGTGCAGACCTAAATTAGAACCTGCTGTTTCTTGTTCATCTAACTTTCTGCTTCCCAAACTGAAGACAAATAGCTCAAATCCTCACTTCGATTGCTAAATTAGTCGGTTTATTTCTTGTCCGCTAGCCTGGCCCTCGCCTTCCTGCACAGCTCCGCTTAATTCTCATTTCCCTTCACTGCACAGTCTGGGACTTGTCCCATAGACAACGATATCTCCGGTAGATTTTTGACCGGACCAATCAGAGAGCAGAAGGCGGAGTTTTGAACGACGTCGACTGACGTCGTCATTCAAAATGGCTGCCGCCACGAAGGAATTTTCAATAAAACAAGGTAAAAAACTATTATTTCTCTGCTGATAAAAAATATATTTCTTAGCTGACGTTATATCAGAAGTGTTCCTGAGCAATCAGAGAGCAGAAGGCGGAGTTTTGAACGATGTCGACTGACGTCGTCATTCAAAATGGCTGCCGCCACGAAGGAATTTTCATCAAAACAAGGTAAAAAACTATTATTTCTCTGCTGATAAAAAATATATTTCATAGCTGACGTTATATCAGAAGTGTTCCTGAGCTTAACAGTTCCTAAATCAATTCACGAAATGGTCAAATCTGCTGGATTTAAATAGTTTCGGTTTGACATTTTCCAAACAGCCTCGGGTGCGCTACGAAAATAAATGATAAAAAATCGAATTTTATCTCAAATGTTTTATCTAGGCCAACAGTCAGTAAATTAGAGCCATATAATTACACACTGGTGGCAGAAAAAATATCCACCGAGTGGTTTCTGAGCAATTTATCTGATAGCCTGGACCTCGCCAGGCTAAACTAACAAAACTCTGCCTTCTGTTCTCTGATTGGTCCATTCAAAAATCTCCAGGAGAAATCGTTTTCAATGGGAGGAATGCCAGACCCTAGTCCAAAGCGAAGTGAAGGACAAGGGTCTGGTGTCAACCAGGCTACTTGTCCGCCATTAATATGTAAAAGGGGCGTTCTAAAGACGTTCTTCATCCTACGTCACAGATGTTGCATTCGCGTGTAGTCGGATGTCCCGTGAAGAAACACGGATTTTAATTTTAAACTCACTTTGAAAGGAAATTTCATTAATATATAATTTTGTTTGCTAAAACGAACATAGTTGAACGATACAAGATATCTATGTTGTGTCACTATATGCAAAGTTCAAAAATTACGTCACACACACTTTAATTTTGCTATAATAAAGTGGCCCATTTCCATAGCACTGAACAGAATATGACCCATCACATACATTTGACTCAAAATGCCAAAATAAAATTCAGTTTTAAAATTCAGATATCACACATCCAGCAAACGTTCAGGACTGAGGATCGCAACATTAAACGAGACAACAATGGCCAAAGCACGAGATGTGGAAGCTGTTGTAATGCAGCATGTTCAAGGGCAATGCATTGCTGGCCTGCAGTAATGACCCACACACGCAGAGGGGGGGCGCCCAGTGGCCAACACACAAACATCCAGAGCTCAGACCAGCCCCGTCATGCTGGGGGAGGAGGCAGCGTTAATATAAAGAGTAGTGGGGGGGTCCATTTAAGAAGGACAAAGGGGGCAAAATTGCTTCTTGCTAAAGCCACCCCCTGCATACTAACCCAGTTCATACTGCGGCTCAGACTGCTGCACGGAGCCGAGCGATGCTCCATGTCCTGCGTTTCAGCCGCTGTCAGCAGCCTTTATTTAGAAAAGTCAAACGCACACCCTCAACACGGAGAGACAGCCACTCTCATCCCTCATCCTCAGAGGCACGGAGGTTGCACAAACTGTGAATGTTGCATGAACAGAGAAAAACGCCTGAAAGCAGCAGATATCCATCACATAACGTGACAGAGCATTTTTGGTAAGAACATACCTACAGGAAATTAAACTATTTCATAAGCAGTGGCTTTATCATCTAAAGCCTCATCTATGAGACAAAAGGCTGCACAGCTAGTTCCATTTTAAAATCTGTCTTTTTTTTTTTACTGTCAATGAAGAAACACATTATGCTCATTGTGCAAGAACTAGTGTTTGACATTATGAAAACAATGGCAAGACACTTTGCTCTCATTCGTACGTTCACAGCTCCTATATATTTTGACAACCTCCTTGTAACACGCAGCTTCCAATCAGGCATCATCTTCTCATGTGCCTCTAGAATAATTCAACGCAAGCCTGTTATAGGCCTAAAAACTAACAAGTTAACATTTGAGACAACAAAAAGGCACATCACTAAGTGTTCCTAAATATAAAAACGACTATAATCATCCCATAACTGTGCGTTGTTTATTAGTATAGATGTTAAAACCTGCCTTAACAAACATGAAACGAGGCTCGCTGTAATTAAAGGTCAAGATATATTCCAAACATGCACCCATACTAAAATATATATTCTTCTGCTAATTTTACTTTTAAATTAAAAGACCAAAAACTGATATTAAAACAAAAACTTGACAGAAAAATCGTTTAACAGAGCAGCTAAAAGGAAACAAATGGCTGGGAATATAAAACGTGCTTTAAACTGAAATATCAATGTAAAAAAAGTAATAAAAGTGTATGGTAAAGTTAAATATTTGAAGAATAGGCAGCTAAAGTGAAGTGCCTAATTAGTTAATGTGGAACACCTGCTGCTGCACTGTGGCGGCCAAACCGCGCGACGTGACCGGTGTTCTACACAAAATTGTACCCCAGCCTTAATAGGGGAAAAACGCACCTTTTAACCACACATGTCAATTTTAAATCATTTAAATTAATTAAGAAACACCAAAATCGTGTGTTACAGCGTTTGGCGACAACTTTCAATTTGTTAATGATTTAAAAAAAAAATTAAAGTAAAATTGCAGTGCCACCATCAGAGGTGGAGCTTTCCACCGGTACAACACCTAGCGGTTCAAAGGCAGCTTAAAACGCCAACAAGCAGGGTGGGTTTAGTAGTTTCATTTAAAGTATTAACCTTTTTTTATTTAATTATTAAAATCAGACTAGTTCATAAATATCAAAAATGCAAAGCTGGTGTTCAGCCGGACAGACTGCTCCAACCGACGTTAGCCACACAAGCTAACATGAACTGCGCAGATTTTTGTCAAGCTAAACTCAGGTAAGGCTCGGTTCAATCACTAATAAACTGCGGGTGTTCAAAACAGCAAATGTGTTATACATTATGAATATATATAAAAAAGAATACGTCTCATGATGGCAGCTTCCAGTCGGCCTTGCTAGCTTCCACTGACTTCTACCTCAGTTGCTGCACATTAAGAGTTTCAACACAGTCGCCATTTTTTTTTTTCTCTCACTCTGGCTTTACATCTTTGACAACTCTTACCTGGAGATGTTGAGTCGGACGCCGCGGGTATTTAATGATGTTTCTGTAGGCATCAAACTTTTGGTCGAGCCGCTAATAGGGGCGGAGGCGGGAACACGGCCACCCTAAATAAACTAATCAGACCTTCAGCCAATCAGCGGCCGCGTACAGCCTCCCCACCGCCGGGAAAATTAACTTTTTAATTCAGTGCAGCTGCACACATTTAGCAGGGCTGACTCTGCGTGAATCAATGTAAATCAAGGCAGAAAATAGTATGGCAAGCCGGTTTAGCATATATATGTCCAACAGGATTTCCAGTGCAGGCATTCACAATGAAATGGACTTGAAGCTTCAGAAATCAACAAATGCAATCTTTTTTGTGTAGAATTCAAATGATGGATTGTTTAAAAAAAAGAAACATTACTATTAAAATAATAAATTTCAGACAATTTCAGCAATCCAACTTAAAGCTGATAAATTTGGAAAATAATCTGAAACGTGTACTAGTTTAATTAACAAAAATAACTATGTAATATGTCATTAGGGACATCCATGCTTAAGAGAAATCTGAGAATATCATAGTATATTTCGATACAATGGTGAAAGTAGTTATCTGCAATTAAACACTATGGCAAGCCGGTTTAGCATATTTTTGTCCCAACAGGCTTTCCAATGCAGGGATTCACAATGAAATGGACTTGAAGCTTCAGAAATCAACAAATGCAATCTTTTTGTGTAGAATTTAAATGATGGATTGTTAAAAAAAAAAAGAAATACAGTACTACTATTAAAATAAATCCAACTTAAAGCTAGCCTGGTTGATACCAGACCCTTGTCCTTCACTTCGCTTTGTACTAGGGTCTGGCATCTCTCCCATAGACAGCGATTTCTCCGTTAGATTTTTGAATGGACCAATCAGAGAACAGAAGGCGGAGTTTTGTTAGTTTAGCCTGGCGAGGTCCAGGCTATTCAGATAAAAAGCTCAGAAACCACTCGGTGGATATTTTTTCTGCTACCAGTGTGTAATTATATGTCTCTAATTTACTGACTGTTGGCCTAGATGAAACATTTGAGATAAAATTCGATTTTTTATCATTTATTTTCGTAGCGCACCCGAGGCTGTTTGGAAAATGTCAAACCGAAACTATTTAAATCCAGCAGATTTGACCATTTCGTGAATTGATTTAGGAACTGTTAAGCTCAGGAACACTTCTGATATAACGTCAGCGGTGAAATATATTTTTTATCAGCAGAGAAATAATAGTTTACCTTGTTTTATTGAAAATTCCTTCGTGGCGGCAGCCATTTTGAATGACGACGTCAGTCGACGTCGTTCAAAACTCCGCCTTCTGCTCTCTGATTGCTCAGGAACACTTCTGATATAACGTACCGTATTTTTCGGACTATAGGTCGCACCCGAGTATAGGTCGCATTGTCCAATTATTGCCAAAGAATTGGAAAAATCCATATATAGGTCGCACCTGAATATAGGTCGCACCTACGTCAAAATGTGGACCGTGTTTAGCTCTGCTGCAAATGTCTCTTCCACAGGAGCGCACAGCAAGGCTTTTAAGAAGATTAACACTTAAAAACAATTGTTTGTTTGATAAAAATTATAGCAAATATGTGTCTGAGCTGAACTTTTCTTTAATAAATGATTTTAGCAGGATAAACACCTAAAAAATATATTTGTTAGCTGACATTATTGTAAGAGTGTGTCTCAGTTTAATTTTTGTTAATGATTACAAATCAGCTTATTTTATAAAAAGCCATAAATAGGTCGCACCTGAATATAGGTCGCAGGGCACGCAAAAATGATAAAAAAGCCGCGACCTATATTCCGGAAAATACGGGTAGTTTATTTTGTGTCTTGGAGAGAAAGTAATGGGTACAATAAGAATGAAAATCCAATCAAAAGCCAAAATTGTTTTATTTTAATTGGACTCAAACAAAATGGAACTGGAAGGATCAGCTGAGTCTAATTTTTGTCAAATCTATACTTACGACTGTGTAAGTCCCAATTAATGTCAGTTTGACAAAGTTTTGGCTGTGGTTTGAGAGGCATGTATAAACGGCCCCAGAATAGCTGGATAACAATCAGTTTGCATCCCAACATGCTGATGTGCATCTTTGTTGAAAAAAATATGAACTCTGTGAGAATTCTAGACTGAGCTGGGTGTGAGATTTGGCAGGCGTGGGTGGGGTTGTGCGGTTAGCCACTGCACAATAAAATGAATGAGACTTGTTGACATCAATATCAAATGTCAAATTTAGTTGTTGTTTTTTTCTTATACTGGTACTGCCTGGATTACAACAGCTTGGAAAGACATCATGCGATCAATACTAATATTTCAATATCTAGACATTAATGATTCAAATTGGCCAGAGGAGATCAGTTTAGCATAAAGCTGGTATGTCACCTGTAGAGAAACGGTTTGAGTTGGAGGAGGGTGCCAATGACTACCTTAATTTGTGTGTCTGTGTGTGCGTGGTTAATAAAAGTGGGTGGTCTTGGGCTGTGAAAACCAAATCTGTGTTTAAACTTTGTTTCAAGCTTGTGACCTTGACAGTTACTCTGTTGGACTGAGTGTTATTTATTTGGACATTTTATACACATTCACAAATGACCATTAGGTGCTGTGTCTGATAAACAAACTGATTGGATTGCTTGTATGAATGTGTGTGGTTTCTCTCCCATGTCGTCTTCAAGGCCACTTGGATTGGGCCTAATTTCACCTCGAGAAAATGAAAATAGGTCAGCAGATTTGCACCACACATGTGTTTATGTGCACAAACATTATATGCATGCTCATATTCGCATACACACGAGCACACTTTTGCACACTGCACTTGTTGACCTAGTCTCAGTTTTTATTCTTTCATCAAAGCTCTCAGGATTTGTTAGGGTTTTAGGGTGCTTTCAGGGCCAATGTTAACCACACTGAAGGGAATAGAATACTGTATTGTTATTTGCATACTGCCCCAACAGTAACCCCACAGCAGTAATTCTAGGATGAAGTCATGTCATAACCTAATCCAAATACCCCCCCTCCAAGAAAGAAAGAAAAAAACATTTGAAAAGTAAATGGTAAAACTGCTCTTTTGGGACTTGTAGATTGTCAGAATTATTACATTTATTTTTTTCTTTCATATTTCTCTCTTTTAAAATTCATGTTTCTCTTCCAGGCGTATCTCAGGGAATCAACTGAGGTATATCTCAGGCCAAGCTCTCCAAGGTCTACACAACCTCAAAGTCTTGTAAGTGGCTTCCTTCTTCCCACCAACCTCTGCTAAAGTGGATTTGTTTTTATCGAGTTCAAAACCTCTACCCATTTTTATACTCCGGCCTTCACAGAGTTGTCCTCCTGTCTCAAATAAAACACACTAGCTATGCATCATTAAGTGCAGTTAAACTTTATGAGTTGGAAAGGAACACGCTCTGCTTGCAGCACCTTCAAGTCTCCAACAAGTTCCGTTTGCAAGCACATGGCTTCACAGGTGCAATGAAAGGACCTCACAGTCACACTCACTGCCGAGACTGCAGCGGGAGCCACTTTAGAACTGCATTTAAAGCCATTCTCTTAACACCCTGTTTTTCATACCATATTCATTTCCTTTTGATTTGAGGCCACCAACTCTGTTTGAGCGGCCATGAAGTATTAAATTGTAAAAAAGAGCGAAGCAGCAGTAAAACACATAGTACCTTCTGACATGCGGCATCTAATGAGTTGTGGTCATATTTCTTGTGGGTGCAGGACAAGGGTTTTAAAGAGGTTTTCATAAGCGTTGGCAACTAGCCCCGTTTTGGGCTCTGGCTGAGAAAATGTTGAGAGTCAATGCCACATGACATAAAGTTAGCTAGAACAATGTGGGTTGAAACCTGAAGGCATCTGGAGAAAAACCAGAGCCACAAGTTGATATTTTTAGACTTTGTTTTGCAAAACACACAAAGGCAAAACTACCATATTTTCCGGCGTGTAAGTCGCATCAGACAAAAAATCATCATGAAGAGGAAAAAAAACCACAAGTCGCTTCGGGATATAAGTCACATTTATTATGCATCACACCGCTGACCCGTCGCGTTTATTATGCATTTATTTAATGCTCAAAACAGCTTCATTTCACCTGGGCAGTGCAGCGCCATCCATCCATCGCGGCCAGAGCTCAGCATTCCTCCGCCTGCACCAGCTGAGTCAAGTCAAGTCAAATTTATTTGTACTATAGCACATTTAAAACAGGAACTGTTACCAAAGTGCATAAAGCGAGTGAAGCAAATATGCACGGGTGGACTCGCTGTTGCAGTTCTTCAAAATTTAAAGTGTCAGTCAAAAATCACGTTATGAATATGGGGAAGAAAAAAAAGACATAAGTCACTTCGGCGTATAAGTCACAGGACTGACAAATCTATGCAAAAAACTGCAACTTATACACAGGAAAATACGGGTAAATCAAGGAATATTTAATTTAAAATTAATTTAATAAAGATGCCTGAAAACATTCATGCTTTACACACAAAATGTGTGTAAATCAAAAATGCTGTACAGCCACAGTTATAAGGAACAGGCTTTTAAAAATCAGGTAATGACAGTATAAATTAATCTTATACAGTATATGGTCCTCACAGCTGATGGGTTTTGCTGTGAAGACAGTTTATAACGGGGCTATTCAACTGGTGGTCCAGGGGCCAAATCAGGCTCTCGGATGAACTCAGTTTGGCCCACCAGTGGGTTCATTTTTAAATAAAACTAGATTTTAAACCATAAAACAAACTTAATGACAATAACTGCTGGATATCCAGCCCCTGGGGTCTTTGCTTTCAGTAACCGTGCTCCCCTAAGCAATTCATAGCCCTGGTTTATAACATAATGTAGGTCTAACATAGATCTCACCATAATAAATACCTGAAGTCAGATAAATGAATCACATTTTCAAAGTCAAAGTCAACTTTATTGTCAGAACTGCAATATGTACAGGACATACACAGGATTGAAATTGCGTTTCTCTCAGTCCCTCGGTGCAACAGTAACCATCTAAACACTAAACACTAAAACATTTAATAAACATAAGCATAAAATAGTAAAAGTGTAACACTGTCCTGAGTTTTTTCATAGTAGTATAAAAGTATGAAAATTTACACCAACACTGAAACACCAAACACCCCTAAAACACCAAACACCCAATGAACATAAGCATAAAATGAAATAATAAAAGTGTAATACTGTCCTGAGTTTTTTCATAGTAGTATAAAAAGTATAAAAAGTATATCTATAAAATAAACTGAAGGTTCTAGCATTGACATTTGCAAAGAGTGGCACAGCAGCATATGAGTTAATGTACACAGTATATGTATGAGGTAGTTGATGTTGGTATAGAGGCAAAGTGGCATATGCAGTAAGGCACATAAGGCACATTTGGCATCCTTAGATAAGGCTAGTCAGATTATGTTGTTTAAGCACTCTTTGCATCCAAGTAAATTTAAAATCTGAAAAAATAATCACGGTTAGATTTTAAACACCATCATAAGCTCAGGTATGCTGCTGATGTTTGAAAAGAAACATTCTGTTTCCAGTATCACAGTGACAGGTATTGTAGGAATGCAAGGCAGCAGTACAACCATATCAGCTCTGCTGCACAACCCAGTGGCATTTGCATCCTCCACGTTCAGTCGACAGGTCAAAATAAAAACTGATGGCGAGAGATTGAAAGAGAACGCAGGAAATGGTGAAGGATGAGAGAAGGCTATTGTTTGCACCCCTCTTCCCCCTCATTTTTGCTCCATTCTTTTGAAAATGACATCACCAGCCCACCCAAGTAGGTTCTTGTGTCTCCCCCCCCACACACACACACTTTCATCCTCTGCTTCTCTTCAAGCTTTCACAGACAGGCCTTTCCCCTCTTGTGTCAGATTTCCCTCACTATGAAATAATTTGTTCTGCTTGATGTGAACTAACACACGATCAATCGTTTATAGCTGAATCATCTGTTTGTGTGTCAGGATGCTGCAAAACAATCAGCTGGAGAGACTTCCTGATGATGCTCCATGGGACCTGCCCAACCTGTTGTCCTTGTGAGTCTCTCTCTTGCATATGTACACACACACTAATCATGCTACTCCACCTCATCCAACAGGGAATTAAACATCCCCGTCGGCCACCCACACATCTTAGCTTTGACCGCAGTACAGGTATAGAATACCACTGACAAATTACAGACCGTACCCCAGCGCTGGCTGCAACAGTTTAGCATTTAGCATGAGAGCTTGACGGTAGGAGTCACAGCACTGATTGTGTCAGTGCTGCTCATGGTAGCATCTGGAAGCCATGAGGGAAACAGCAGACACTGCAGGCCAGGGAGAGCATCTCCAATGAGCTGTGAAACAACCCTATTTTCCATCAATTCCCTCTCTCTTCCTCCTCCGTTCCTCCTCCACCACCCACACTGTTATCCCCCTGGCTAGTGAGATTGTTGGGTGGCTTAATTGTCTGATCTGTGGGGTCAGTGTATGTGTGTGAGTGTTGAGTGTATTTGGACTTTCTCATCCTTGCCCGTTTCCCTCAATTTTGCACAACACACGTAAGCACTTTGAGATTTTTATTAATGAAAAGTGCGGTATAAATTGAATTTATTATTATTATTATTATTAAGCCACTTCTCTGCATTACAAATAATAATTATTTGTAGATATCCTTTCTTTCTTCACACGGATGCACAGATGGCTCAAGCTGTAACACAGAAAGGCTGGATGTGAAACACAATGAACTCCTCTACCACCTTCTACAATGTTCTCTGTCTGCTAAAAGTCAGGCTTGTGTTTCCCCAGAAGCTATAAAACTTGCGCGCAAACATACATTTTTCACAAGCTGAATTCAGGACACACACGCATACATTTCACCTGCGTCTGCCCTCTTGTGAATATGTCTTTCCAAAAAACAAAACAAGAAAAAACAATTAGCTCCCATGATGATCTGCCTTCAGTGTGTGTGAGGTCTTCTATCAATTGTATTTGGAAAGAGATCACCTAATGCCATGAAAAGGCACAAACTCACAGAATACACACAGCCAATGTAGAGACGCACCTTGTCATTATAGTAATGATAAGCTCAGCAGAGAAAGATTACTGGAAAGGCTTTGGAGAGTGAAGCTCGTCGGCGCCTCTCTTTGGCACAGAAAAACACTAGGTAAAAAAGGCAGACAGAGAGAAACAGCAAACGAGTCACCGTATGGATTTTACATTGGTATAAATCATGACAATTTCAGCTAAAAAGAAGAATTCTCTCACCTTTTGAAACAAAAGCGTTACCACATAGCGTGAGTGCAGATGTTCCCTTTGGTGCCATCACAAGCAGAGCAGCAGTTGTTTGGGCTCCAACCCACAGGTTAAGTTTCATAATCGCTACTGATGAGTTTCATAAGCAGTTTTAAATCAGCAGAAGCCTGTTTTTAGAGATGTGACTTTGTGGCTTTAAAATGGGCTCATCCTGGTTCTCCACTGTATAAAACCTTAGCCATCTGGAAAACTGAACCAACACAAAGAGGTCCCAGGATTTACTGAGTATTTTAAAAGATCTGTCTTTCTGTTTCTGCATGTCACTCCTATAATCGTACATCGGGCTTTGAAGTGATGGGCAGGAAATAGTCTGCTTTATTGGCTTCAGTGGAATGTTCCCCTGTTCTGTCTGCACCTTCTGGAGACCTGGCAGGTCTACCCAAAGGATCAACTAGACTTTTTGCCCCAGAGAATAGGCGAGAAAGTTGAAGGGCCTTCCGTTGCTTTCATCCTTTGACTTCAACCAGGGACAAACAATGTCCTCAGGGGGGCACAGAAAGCGCGTGGACAAAGCTTAACAGCAATAAAGGCTATGCGCAACCTCCAGGGACAATGACATTTCTTGAAGTTTGCTTCTGTTTGTTCATGACGCATTAATATATTTATATAGGCTGCCTGTGCATGCTTGTTTTTGAGCATCTATCAGCATCTGCATTTGCTCACTTGATAGAAAGGTGACCTTGGGGAGTAAACTTCTAAGTTCAAGTTCAGATTTTGTTTGGTGTTGCCTCAGAGGTTGATGAGCAAAGGAATCAACAAACCTTCTCAGAAGACTGAGAAGAGAAGATGCTTAACAAGAGACTGAGATGCAAAATAATTCACAGTGGCTAAGGGTGCATCAGTGACGATGTAAGAAACAAAATGTGTGTGGGTGTGTCTGAGGGGCCAGAGGGAGCAAAAAGAGATTAATGAAAAAGTGTGAAGGGCCAAAGAAAGAAGAATAGCAGAAGGAAGTGGTCTCAGCTTGTCAAGCCTGCCTTGAGGGGATCATTTATCACTATCAACAGTGTGTATGTATGGGCGTATTTACACGGGGTGGGTGTCCACGTCTCTTGCCTGTGGGTTTAGGGTGTTAAGGGAGAAAAGGGACAAACGTTTCTGAGGTTTTGTATGGTTTGAAAAGATGAAAGTGTATGCGTGAAAGCATAATATGTGTCCACTGGCAAACCTTCAGTAGATGAAAGAAGACGTATTTGTGTCTGAGATGTGGAACGGGATGGAAAGAATGCAAAAAGAGGAACAGCTGAAGATGCGTCTTTAACCGTTTTTCCTCTTTTTCCGCACACTGAGCAGAAAAACCTTTACAAAACATAAATAAACCAAGGATGAAGAAAACAGGCCCACGATAATGGTTACTACATGTTTGTGTTCTTCCTCATCTTACATTTCGTGCATGTCTGAGCTGGTGAAGCTCAACATAGCTTGTTTAGCATGGGGGAATAAATCATAATGAGGAACTTCTAAGAGGCTGCAGCAAAGTTGAAAGAGAGAGAATAAAGGGCATATAATTCGTATAATACCCTTCCAGTAATCCTGAGTTTGGAGTCATGACACATAGCCACAAATGCACACAAAAGCACCGATTTGCATGCTCATTGGCAGAAATGCTGCAATTAGGTGATTATCCTGCTAAACACAGCTCTTCTCATCCTGCAGGCGTCTTGATGCCAACCTCTTGTCTGACGTTCCAGCTGAGGCCTTTAGAGGTGTTCACTCTTTAAGACACCTGTGGTTGGATGACAACTCCCTGACAAAGATCCCTGTGGTGGCTCTGGACTCTTTGCCCTCCCTGCAGGCAATGACGTTGGCCCTCAACCAGATCACGCACATCCCGGATTATGCATTTACCAACCTCTCTGCCCTTGTTGTACTGTAAGTGACAACTTTCTTTGTTTTCCTGTTGCTCTCAGAACACCCCAGAGAAGTCCATTTTGTCTCATACTGGCCAGAGTGGTTTGGGTGCAGAGCAGAACACAACGTCTGATCTACAAAAAATGATTTGTGGATTTTTTTCCAGGCATCTCCACAACAATCACATACAGAGCATGGGCTCAAGATGTTTTGAAGGTCTGCACAGCCTGGAAACACTGTGAGTACCTCTCTTGCTTTTGAAAAGCAGTTGAAAATGTTTTTCTTTCAATAATATCGAATGCGCACAAACTCTGTCTTGAAGTAACCTTCAGATCTGGAATCTGATGATTAATACCTTAGAGGTAACGCAACCAAGAACCAGCATTTCTCACATTGTGTTCCTGACTCCTTCCTTGTATTTTGTGTGTGAAATATTTGTGAGCGTTACTAGGAAAAATTAAAATTAATGTGTTTTTATAAATCATATGTAAAGAGTGTGCCAATTTTTTTTTTTTTTGAAGTGTGGCGTTAAATTGTAAAGTCATAATGATTAATGTGCTGGTAATTTCAGCAGGTGCTTGAACATTTCTCAAAACCACAACCAAAAACAGAACTGCAGGAATGTGAAGATGAAAAGATTCCCTTTGATTCCCTTGAAATATCATCAGTGGATTTCTCTCTGTTTTGTTTAGGTAATTGCAAGGCAGTACTAAGGTCAAGAAAAGCATAGAGTGGTTCCAGAAAATATATTTGTGCGTGTGCACGTGCCCATGTGTGTGTGTGTGTGTGTGTGTGCCATAGCTTTAATAACTATTGCATAACCACACACCAGTTTGAAGACTGCAGAAAACTGACAGTCTTATGAAGGAGGTGAAGAAAAACAGCAAGACAAACTAAAAAAGTTGCAAATGTGTCTCATATAAAATTCATGGTGGTCTGATGAAAATGCAGTTTCTGGCATGCTGCTTAACAACCTGTTGAAATGAAAAAAATACATGCGTTGGTTTTTTATGAGCATGTGTGTGGGCACATACGAGAATGTGTAAGAATATATGCAATCACCTCTGACTATGCAATCACTAGCGTATGGCCAGCTTTACGCTCAACTTAAAAGACATTATGCATGCTGGGAAATGTGAGAAAATTGGGTGCGAGTCAGGGTAGCTACGGCTTGAGAAGATGAAGGGTAACTAGAGAATGTGAAAAAGAGGGATGGAGCTCTTTGGACAAGAATAGTGTGAGCTAAAGTGTTTGGACCGTCACACAGATGATTCAGTGGGTTAAGATGACAGGTGTCATTGACATGGAGATTGTGGTGGTATGAAGGGTTAAGCTCTCAAGGCGGCTTTGCTTATGAGAAATACGAGACACCATCTGCATTACCATCACCTACCAACCCCTAGTATTATAAAAACATTAGTACCAGGAGTCATACAAAAACCTGTTGGAAAGCACAGTAGCAAACAGAACCGAGCATATACAAACAGGCATGCATTTCTGAGCAGCTACTGGAAAACACAGGTGTTTCACTCCCTTTCATCAAATGCATCTGGCTCTTTTAACGGCATAAAGAGAAACTTATTTGGGTAAAACTTTTAGATAATCTTGCTTTGAATCAATTAGCCTTTAAAGACATTAGTGCACACCTGCTGTGCCATATGATTAAGTGAACACATGCTCTAGCATACACATGGAAGCTGATATTTTCCTATGCACACCAGCTCATCTTGTTGCATGGGAAACACGTGTTCTAATTAATATGTTTAAACTATACTTAAACCAAGTATCCATAACATTTAAATAAATTAAAGTTGTGTGAAACGCTTCTTCTATGTACATTAAACTAATCCAACCCATCAGAGCTTGGATTCAGGGACTCTGTCTATGGTGTGTGGCACTTGTATGTTTTCCAGTGGATTGTTTGGGTCTTGTGGATTTTGGGGTGTAGACTCTGTGGATCAGTTGTTCCAGTTCATCCTGTGGTTGCTTGAATATGTAATAATATAGGGGAGATCAGATTTACTGACTGTCCCATACACTAGATGTAAAATGAGCAGGTATTATCCTGACACAAATTATCATCAAATATTCACGGGTTCTCTCTTTTTCAGATTAATCAATAAAGTTTTGTGACCAGCTGATGAGATGTAATGGGCATGAAACGTTAATGTATGTCGATTCACCAGGAGATGAATCATTTATTAACAGAATCATAAATTACATCATACATATGTACAGATTGATTGATCGATCAAATTCCTACAATTTACTCATCAGCAGATTTAATTGTGAACAACAGAAACAAGTAATAAGATGATATATTTACTTATATCTGGAGGCATTTTTAACTTAATGTTACTGGCAAGAGATAAGGGAGAAAGTTAAAGTGAGGAGGAGGATGGAAGGAAACAAATTAGGTGAATTATCTTGAAGTGTTTAACCAGAAATGACACTCTCCATGCGATATCAGCTAGACCCAGGTCTGGTAGATAAAACAATCAGCGACTCGCTACCTTTGACGGTCTGCCAAGAACGGATCGGTCCTTGACGTCCAAGGAGGTCAGTCCGTTTACCATCAGCGATTCCTGAATGTCCGCCTCATCGATTAAAGTAGCGAGCATTTCCGGTTCTTGTTTCCAAGATAAAATATTCCAGAAAGGAGATTCATTCACAGCTTGGAGTTTAATGCTCGAGTCGGGCTTACAGCGAGGCTGCTGTAACCCTTGCTGAGAACGCAGGCCCTTAGCGTTTGACCAAACGTCCCACAGCTTAAAAGAGAAAGTATTACATCCCAACTTCCTCGAGAACTGGAAGTTCCAGGAAGTTTAGAACTTTTAAAGAGGACCTGACGTACTCACTACCCTCATTGGTTCGTTCGACCAGTGGGAGGAAACTTGATCAAGTCAAAGAGTTCACTTGAAATCAGAACGAGTGAAGGATTGTTTTGAAAGACAGAGAAGAAGTGTTTTGGAATGAAGAGGAGACAGAAATCCTTCTCACCTACAAGTTTCTGTTCTCCTCAGTACTTATTTACCCTCCTCCCTTTCCAACTATTTATTGTGACAACTGCCATCACAACATCTAGTTTTGAGTATTTTGATGTATTATGTTTAGTGTCATTGCCAATCTTACTTAGCAAACAGAAAAATAAAACATGTCCAAGTTACAAGCTAAATAAATTAGGGATGCACAATATTGGATTTTTGGCCGATATCCGATATGTTAAAACTTATTTGGTCATTAACCGAAAACCAATACAGACATTTCTTCACCTTGACCTACTTACGTACACATATTATTTTTTTACTATTAGTGCTTAGTGTATTCTTAGTTTAGCATATTTCTTAGTTAATATCTTAGATCTTATTAGTGTTTTTCTTTACAATTTATACTTTTGTTGGATGTAACTGGGACACTGTGTACACAATTTCGTTCCACCACATGCACCAACATGTGGTGCGAACGACAAATAAAGAAACCTTAACTTTAACCTTATCTGCTGTGGAATTAAAATAATACATTGTTCTGCATGGTCTTTGTCAGTTTGGCCTGCTACCAAATACAGATGACAAAAAGGGGGCTGAAAATTATGTAACACTTCAACTTGGATTGTGTTTAATGTCAAATTTATTCATGACATTTAGTCTTTCTAACACAATGACAACACTTAACGTTGTGTGCAGGTGCAGGCATCCTTGACTTGGGTTGTCATACAATATATATATATTAGGGATGTAACGGTACGCTAAAATCACATTTCGGTTCGGTTCAACTACAAGGAGGGCTCGGTTCGGTTTATTTTCGGTTTATTTTCTGTACAAATTATTACTTTTTTTGACAAAATAAAGACTTACAAAATGTTTATTTTGAAAATATGCCAAAAATATGTTTGTATTGTATTGTAGTAATAAATAAAAGTGACCCATTTGGATGATATTTTAAATAAACAGCACTCTACAATAAATAAACTAGATGAACAATAATACAAATCTTAATAAATACAATAACAGTCAGAACCAGAACAATAAGCAGCAACAGCATTTGAATCCTGGCAAAAACCATTGCAGATATGTTCTTGTTTTTGATTTTGTACATCTACCTTGTGGTGTTTTGCTAGTTTTTGATACTTTGCATTTTACTTTCTATTTCTCTCGTATGTTTTTTTTTTCTGTTGTTTGTTGTTTAAGGAAATTCTACCATTGCTGTTCATCATTCTTTAGTTTGTAGCTGGTCGCTTTTGTAAATGAGCCCTCGAGGCTCAATGAGATTTACCTGACTAAATAAAGGTTGAATGAATGAAAAAACAGACTGTTTACAATAAGGCTGCACGATTAATCGCATTTGCGATTATCTCGCGATATGTTAAAACGCAATTCACTAATCGCACGGGCTGCGATTTGACTGGTCACGTGACTTGGTAGTGAGCCGGTCTGGCCGCGCGCAGCTCTGAGCGGAGCAAAACAGAGCAGGAGGGATGGGGGACACCGTGCGCTTCAACACAGTTGCTTCAGGCTCGACAGAAGTCATAAAAGTTATAAATTCAGGTAAGTTAGCTCATTTAAACGTGTATCTGAGCTTAGACGCTGAGACACAGAGACTGCGGGAGATAAACAAAGCACGAGCTGGTCATGTGACCGAGCCTGTTGTTGACGGTGCACTGTTAGCAGCTAGCTCAGCAAGCTAACGTTCTGCGTGAAAAAGCGCATTAATTATCTGATTTAAAAAAAAACAGTTGTGTCGTTAGTGATATGAATTAATACAGAACCAGTAAAAATAATCGCATTTTAAATGGCAATCGCAATTTATAGAAAAAAAATCGCGATTAGATTATTTTCCAAAATCGTTCAGCCCTAGTTTACAATCTAACTAATCAAGTTTTTGTCCAGTAGCAGCAGTGTGGTTGTATTTGTCCTCATTACTGTACTCACAACTTCTTCTTGGTGGGAGAGGTGCCTGGAAAAGTTCAGAGTTCAGTTCAGTCATCACACACTTCTTAGCTGCAGCAGGTGATCTCTGGTGGATTTCTCTGAAGTGGATAAGAGAGCAGCTACCTCTGTCACAGACTGGAAATAAAAAACAAGAGGTTAAAAAAAAACAAGTTAATAAGATTCTGATAAAAAAAAAAGATTTAGATAATAATAATAAAAGAAGAACAATACCTCTTGATCGGTTGAATCACTCACTCTTCATCATCATGGCATCTGGTCCAGGGCTCGTTGACAACATCAGTTAGTTTTTTTCATAAAGAGCTGAACTTTTTGAAGTGTTGACATGATGAATGTCTCATAGCGACGCTCAGCAACTTTAAAGCCTGCGCATATAACAACGTTCAGAGATTTAGAGATTTAAAAACTCCTACAGCTTGTGTTATTGCTCTGGACCGCTCTGATTACCTGATGAAGTAGTTTTAATGCAGCTGCTGTTGCGCTGTTCGTAACAAGCTGCTGTTTCTTCGTTCACGTTCGGATGACATAGTTTCCAGCGCGTTCACGTTAGACGTGTTGCTGCTGCAGAGTCTTCATGAAACAAAGTCCACACAAGCTGCGTGTGCGCTCGTCTTTTAACAAGAAAGCTATAACGTTCACAAACAGGAGACCGCACGAGATGCTAACGGCTAAATGCTGCGCGTGCTGCGCGATAATAGCTCCGTGCTGAAACGCGCCCAGGAAATTTTGTTCCGCGGTGCATATATTCCCCTGTTAAGAACGTTTAATGAGTGAAAAAATAACCGAAACGGTACGCAGGTGGACCGAACCGAACGTGGTGTACCGAATCGGTTCGGTACACTCACTACGCATATATATATATATATATATACACAGGGAACCCCCGACCTACGAACGAGTTCGGGACCTAAGAACCGTTCGCAGCTCGATCCGGTCGTAGGTAGGGGGTGAAAATTGCGTCCCGTTCGTAGGTCGTTATTCTGTTCGTAGGTCGCGGAAATACCGCTAACGGTGCGCCGCGCACACATTTAACAGCATGAGACTGACATACTGGCCCATAAACATGCACAGAACTTTATTTACAAACACTTATCTAAACCATTACACCACACATGCATCCATAAACACACACAGTAACTGTACATCAGTAACTTCACATCAGAACTGCAGGAAATCAGCTGGAAATCACATCAGCAAAATGATGTCAACAATCACACATGAACACTTCTCAAAGTGCAGCTTTTAACATCAGAACAGCAGCAAATCAGGGACTCCCATCAGCAAAATGATGTCAACAATCACACATGAACACTTCTCAAAGTGCAGCTTTTAACATCAGAACAGCAGCAGTGCAACCAGTGCGTTGATGAGTGTCCATGTGCATGAGAAAGAAGTCCATGAACTCAGAAAAAGCTAGAAGCAGCAGAAAAATGAAACAAAATTGTCTTACTTTGACTGAAGTGTAGGTAGACAGATGTTTTTCTCATGATCAAACCTGCATCTTGCTCAACAATGAATGTTTGGAGCATTTACTTTTCCACTGTCATGCGCAGTGTCACGCCCATGCCCAACTAACAACAGCCAAGGGGCAATCCCCTCCCCCACCTCGCCGATTGCCGTGTGTGACGCAGTTACGCCGTAGCTCGATTATATACTTGTAATGGGGCTCGTTCGTAGGTCACGTTTTTTCTGCCGTACGTCGATGGTATTCTTCTACTTTGGCTCGTTCGTAGGTCCCGTGGTTCGCAGGTCGGTGGAGTCGTAGGTCGGGGGTTCCCTGTATATATATATATATATATATATATATATATATATATATATATATATATATA
>JBBPBX010040853.1:5461-15796 GCA_038048925.1 Garcialebias charrua
ATCTTTTAACTTTCCATAAAATGGCACAACATATATATATATTAAGATTGACCTCTGATCGTTTTTGCTAAAACAATGTTAAATTAATTAAAATTCCTCTCAAAAACAGTTTAAAATTAGCGCCTTTTTTTTACATGATAAATACGGTTTTTCCCGTCGCGCGATTATGACGTCACACACAGAATCGCCTCAACTGCGCACATTGTTTACAATGGAGAAGATACAAACGCGATCCGTCCAATTTAGCCATTTAAAACTTTATATTTTAGCGGTTTGTCTTCAGAGAAGCCAAAGTTATTTCCAGTAAACAGCAGGTTATAATTTTTTTTCAGCTCCTGCTGGTTTTTGGAGACTTTTCACTTCAGGAAGTGAGCAGGTGTGTGATCACTTACACCAGCTGCAAGTTGAGAGGCAGAAGGAATTCTACAACATGTAAATCGTTTCCACAGCACTGAAATGGTAATATATTAGTTAATGTTTCTAATAATTATTCAACATTATTAGTTATTAGTTTGCAAAGGTGGGCGGATGAACGCTAGGGAGCGCTAAAGCGCTATTCCGCTTACAGTGGACCTAAACTTTTTGTCAGCGTTTTTGTGAATTGACTAACTTTTATAATTCATAAGCGGATTTGTGCTATTTTTATTTAAAATGCAGTACCGCTAATAACTAATTATCTATCAGTAAAAACCAATAAACTTATTTACAAGCTCTTATGCTGCTTGTTTTATATTTTTCCCCACCGTAAACAGCAGAAAGGAGGAAGGGTGTGAGGGTGAGGGGGGCAGAGCTGAGAACAGACTCGGCTCTACCATGTAGGTAAATGCCTGGGGGTCCCATTTCAGCAGTGGCCCCGGCCCCGCCTCGCCCCGTGCAGTCACCTACATCACTAACATTGATCCTGCTTGTTAATGTACATTTAACATAAAAATAATTATAGTTACGATGAAAACGATCATTAAATACGCAATTAAAAAAACGGTCGATTTCTTTATCCCCCTACTAAAAATGGACTATTCCATGTTGATGACAACTTCCGGGTCAGTCGTGAACTCGAGGGCTAGTTCTGTGGCTAGCTGGTTGTGCTGGGTACTTGGATAAATCCGCAGACAACCCCGATGTTTCAAGCCAAATTAACGTGGCCGGATGATTTTATTGTGTCTTCTGTGTACACCACGCGACGGTGAGTCGTTAGTTTATGTATTTGGGTTGCTTTTTATGTATAAATGCGGTGGCGAGACGCCCGTGTATTTGAGATTTAAAAGTGGTGTGTTAGGGATTAAAGATCATTCTCTTTTTTGTTAATTTCGTGGCCGAATAGAATATATCTACGTAAAGTATTAAATAAATCCTTTGATTTTTGTAATTTCATCCTCTTAGGATCATTTTAGTTACTTTTCATTAAATCTGTTGACTGCCTATAGAAATTTTGATAACAGTTTAGTCCTGTGTATAAAGTAATGCTATTTTTTGTTTTGTTTATGACCTTGTTTAGGTCAGGTTTTTTTTCACCCCCTGTTCCCACCCAGGATGATGGCAAGCTACCGGACCCCCGCAGCTGTGCGGTAGGACTTAAATTGCACCAAACTATTTGTTTTTTTCTGGACATATTACCCTGGATCATGAACTACAAACTACCAGATTATTGATTGATGGACCTTTAATCATCCGGGATTCAAGAACCGATTTAAAATAGAAAAAAAAAGAACTCTTGGGTAGGGGTTGAACGAGTACATAATTTTTAACCTCGACATTAACATAAAAAAACTCGAACGACGCTCGAGTAGCCGATGACGTCACAGTGTCTTACGATGCAAAATAAATAAATAAATATAAATGCCTAAAAACGTCTTTACAAAAAGAAAAAAAAGACCAACAAAGCATTGGGAGCATTTATTATGCTCCTATCATTTATCATACTGCACATAAGTCACAGGAAAAACAAAACTATTAGTTATATTAATAATATTAAAAGTGAAAGTATAAAGCGATGAAAACCGAAACTTAAAAACAAATGGGGCCACAGCCACACCGTACCACCGCCTGCAGCTGTGCAATTTAGGTTTACTTTTAGAGATTGTGTTTATAGATTTTTGGTAGCTCTAGAGAGATGAATATTTGTTTTTTTTTGTTTGTGAAACGAGAGAAAGGAAGCCGTTTCGGCCGTGTTATAATATGGGACCTGCATTGCAACACTGCCCTCTGCTGTCACAATCTACTACAAAGAAAGTCAACACGAAGTAGCGCATTTTATAAAATTATAAACTGTTTTACCTTTTTGACAAGACGGCCTGCTCCATTAACATCCGTGCGCACACAGGAATCCATTTTGTAGCGTCTACTAAAAGCTAAAAGCTGCCCCGCGCGCTGTGAAATGTGACGTCACTACGGGTACCCGAGTAGCGCATTTTATAAAATTATAAACTGTTTTACCTTTTTGACAAGACGGCCTGCTCCATTAACATCCGTGCGCACACAGGAATCCATTTTGTAGCGTCTACTAAAAGCTAAAAGCTGCCCCGCGCGCTGTGAAATGTGAAATGTGACATCACTACGGGTACCCGAGTTGGACAAAAAAGCCTCGATAGAAGTCAAAGCACTCGAGCTGTCGAAAACTCGGATACTCTGTTAATGCACTACTCTTGGGTGTAATCAGGGTCTGTTTTGTTGTGTGTATTTTTTGTCTATTGGTTATAGTCAAAGAAAATGATTATTTTTACAAACAATATTATTATAAATACCTTCCTGTCTATTGGTTATACTCAAAGAAAATGATTATTATTACAAACAATATTATTATAAATACCTTCCTAAGTCTATAGTACAATACAAACAACTTAAAACTTGCTTCTTGTCTGATGGTGTTTTATTTTAGAATTAGCGGTTTAGAATTAGCTTCCCCTAATTTTCATAAGACATTAGTGCTTTTGAAATTGTGGACCTAAATAAATTAATTAGTGCTTTAGAAATAGTGGAACTAATTTTTGGGTTAGTGCTGCCCAGCACTGTATTTGTCAGCTTTGTTATTTAATCCAGTCAACATGTTGAAAATATTTCATATTTATTTTTCTATTTAATTTGGACATCACTTGGTGTTATAGTGGTGTATCATTAAAATTATGGAAATACATGACATTAGTTTGACCCATTGTCTTAATATACAGTATACTGCATATAATATATACTGTGTGTGTCTGTGTTTTATCATCAATTCACAGAAATGTCTTCACCTGAAGAGTGGACCCAGGTGGAGGAGAACAAACCTTGATATTGTTAAAGAACAGATGGAGACATCTTCATGATCTGTAGAACACCAGGACTGATGCTGCAGAAAGCTACGTTTGTGCATCAAGACATCAAAATATGCAGAAATACTACAACTGGCCAGAGCATTGAGATGAAAATGAATCAATGAAAATATGAATTTAATATTTTTTCTGACAGTTCAAATGAACATATTGTTTGAAAAAAAAGGATAACAATGAACCAAGTGTTTCTGTAGTTATGTGTAAATAAAGTTACAGTAGTACACTATATTATCTGTTAGTGTTGAGTTATTCTTTGTGAGAATATTTGTGTATCTGTTTTAATTTCATTCGTTCATCTACAACTCACAGCTCGTACTTTAGTAAAAACAAAATTGGTGAATGTTAAAAAAACATTTTATTAAAATAAAACCATCCCATATTATCAAATATATGAAAACCTCTGGGGAAACATTAATATGAACAGATTATCAAAAAAAATTGAGTTTAAAAAATATCAGCAAGTGGTGTTTGACTTCATCAGCTCTGTAAAAATGACACTTTACAGCTGTAAATCTGCAAAATCAGAATTTTACTAGAAATTCAATTTTACTGAGCAGCTAGCTGTGTCATTAAGAACTAGTTTCTCCTCATCCTGCTGCTTGTACACTTCTTCAGACTCCACCACCTCCTCGTCCACCCTCCTGGATGTCCAGGTGTTGTAGGTCTGGACGCAGTGGGACATCTGTCTAGTTTCTCCTCATCCTGCTGCTTGTACACTTCTTCAGACTCCACCACCTCCTCGTCCACCCTCCTGTCCAGGTGTTGTAGGTCTGGACGCAGAGGACATCTGGGTCCATTATGGGCTGAATGCTGCATCCACTTTGTCACTTCCCTCATCAGAACCACAGAAAATCAACAGATTTACATCAAAGAATATTGTTGAGTACTATTCTTTTTGTTGATGCAATCTTACCTGCTGTGATGTGAAAGTCTGGGTTACTAGTGGTTCAACAGGAAGAGCCTCAGGTGATGGACTGGAGACCTGGAAACCTGAAAACACAAACAAAATAAAATAAAAAAATAAAATATTTAACAGATATTTTAAAAGGGACTAATTTTTTAAACTATAAATTAATGTTGAATAATTATTAGAAACATTAACTAATATATTACCATTTCAGTGCTGTGGAAACGATTTACATGTAGAATTCCTTCTGACTCTCAACTATCAGCTGCTGTAAGTCCTCACAGAGCTGCTGCACTTCCTGAAGTGAAAAGTCTCCAAAAACCAGCAGGAGCTGAAAAAAAATTATAACCTGCTGTTTACTGGAAATAACTTTGGCTTCTCTGAAGACAAACCGCTAAAATATAAAGTTTTAAATGGCTAAATTGGACGGATCGCGTTTGTATCTTCTCCATTGTAAACAATGTGCGCAGTTGAGGCGATTCTGTGTGTGACGTCATAATCGCGCGACGGGAAAAACCGTATTTATCATGTAAAAAAAAGGCGCTAATTTTCAACTGTTTTTGAGAGGAATTTTAATTAATTTAACATTGTTTTAGCAAAAACGATCAGAGGTCAATCTTAATATACATATATGTTGTGCCATTTTATGGAAAGTTAAAAGATGATGTCAGTGGAGCTTTAAGATCAAATTTAATAACTTTAGTTATATTTTTAACATGCTTCTTAAAATTCAAATTTGGATCAAGGGTCACTCCAAGACATTTAAATTCAGTGACCATCAATTTTTTCCTCTTTAATGTAAATATCAGTACTAGGAGATTGTACCATGGTTTTAGAACAAAACATACATATACATTTGATCTTCTTTACATTTAGAGTCATACATGACTGATCTAGCCAACAGGTGATCCTTTGCAGAGCAGTTGTTAGTTTAACAGATACCAAGTCAGTGGTTTTAGCATGTACTTGTACATAGATCACAGTGTCATCAGCATACATCTGCAAATTCACGTCAGAGTCAGAGAGATTTATTTGTCATACACACCACATGTGATACATGAGGTGGGACAAAACTATGTACATAGGGTCCCAGTTACATCCAACAAAAACACAAAATGTAAAGAAAAACATTAGTAAGATCTGAGTCATGAACTAAGAATATACTACATTCACTAAACTAAGAATATACTAAGCACTAATGGTACAAAAACAATGCGCCAAAACAACAACAGCACAGACATGAGTCTGTATGAACACACTGTTCAGAAAGATCATTATTAAACAAGCTAAAAAGTAAGGGACCCAACACTGAACCTTGTGGGACACCCATATTACACACCAAAATACTTGGCCATACATCAACAATCTTCACACAGTCTCCTATTTGCTAAATAGGAAGATAGCCAGGCCAAGGCTCCATGAGAAAAATTAAAATAGGAAAGTTTTGATAATAAAACATGGTGCAAATCTAAAAATACAGCACTGACTACACCCCCTTTATCAAGCCTAGATTTAATTTGCTCTATTAGGTACAGAGTAGCAGTCTCAGTCCAGTGGTTGGCTCTAAAACCAAACTGCATTCCATATAAACCAAAATTGCTATTAAAGAATACAGTGATTTGTTCAACAACAACCTTGGAGAACACTGGCAGAATGCTAACAAGCCTGTAATTGCCAGCTTCACAGCAATCTCCAGATTTATAAACAGGTGTGACAATGGCACATTTCCAATCCTCTGGAAAGGCCTACTTTGTAGTTTAAAAGACAAATTAACTAAATGAGCGATAGGTTCAAACAAAGTACCTTTAAATGACTTATAAAACGAGTATCAAGATGAAATGCATATTTAGAATTTTGTAAGGAGTTACCGCTAATCAGTTAAGTAATCAGTTTGTTACTGCTCAACAGGGACGTGCAGAGCCCACTAAAGGGGCAGGTGCTCAAAAAAAAAAGGGGGCACATCCAACCGCATTTTAGGACAGAATTTTAACAAAGTCACATAGCTTTCAGAGTTAAATAAACAATGATAAATTACAAAATTGTGAGATATACTATCAAAGCTTAGGAAAACCTCTACATAGAACATACAACTATCCATATGTAAAATATTTTATTAGTAATTTCTTTCTGCAGGTCTACTTTGTTATAGGAAAGTATTGCAATATTCAAACCTGCGATTTAGCAAGATATGTAAATCAGAGCTACACCACCAGATATATTTTGTCTTTACAGAATTACACTATAAAAAATATAAACAAGGGCACAATGCAACTTTTTAGTGTACTGTAATCTATGAAAGAAAGAGCTGCCTGGTTTGCTACACTTGCAGTGGAGATGAAGATGGTCCATTCAGAAAAGCAGAGCTGCATCAAACTTTAATGTGGAACTGCAGAAGATAACTAAACAAAAGCAAAAATTGAATTGTTAATGCATGTCACCATGAGAAAAGCCTACTGAGACTAACTGACCACCAAAATTTAGACCTACTGTATATCTCTATTTGTGTCTTAGTGTATTTGTAAGTACCTATATACATTTTCTTCAATCTTTCCTCTTCTTTTTTTCTTGTCAGTTTCTCTTTTTTCCTCATTGTCTCATCTTCTCTGTGTTGAGTGGAGGCCAATGTCTCTTATTTATTTCGGTCTCTTGCCTTTCTTTTTTCCCCCAAACTGAATCTAAGATCCAAAATCTTCTTTTCCATCATGGTGAACTGTTTAAAAACAAACTTCCAACTTTTAAGCATTTTTGCCATTTTTGTTCTCTTCTTATTTATTTATTTTTATTCATTTTATTTTATTTATTCATTTCAGATTTAAAACACATAGACAATTTACAAACACATGAAAGAAAAAAACAAGATATAAAATGAAAGGTAGTAGAAGAAGAAAAAAATCTTGTCATATCTGCCCCTTCTTAAAACAACTGTTCACAGCAGCAGTTTTCTGTTGGTCATGTCTCGAAAAATGTCAATGACCTCAGTGAGGTCATTGACATTTTTTGCAATTATGTTGCTAATTATTTGCAAAACAAACTTATTTGCGCATGTCAGAAATCTTTGCTTGCTATTCTAAGTTTTGTTTGTCATTCAAAGTTTTGCTTGCGATTCTCACATGACGTCGTGGGCAGAGCCTAAAATCGCAACAAAAGATTTCTGATGTGTGCAAATAAAAGTTTATGTTTTGCAAATAACTTTTTAAGTTCACGAGAGAAAAATTAGCTATTTAATTTAAAAAAATGTTTTTTAAACAAAAGTTTTTGCTTTAAAAAAAATGAAATCATTACAATTCCAAAAGTTTTGATTACAATTTTATTTTACATAACTGAGGTTAGTTTTTTTTTCGTTGACTAATTATGAAACAAATTTAACTCCATACTCTGCGAACCAGACCCTAAACTTACTTAAAGTCTGGATAGGTTTTTCCCCTTCATTTGTACGCTTTTATTGGACAGGAGCAACTTGATTGGTTATTACATTTATCTATTATGGTAGTTCAGGGTGAGTTATTTTTAATTCTAAATGAATATTCTTGTTGGACTTTTATTTAAGTGCTATTTTCCTTCAAGATACATTTACCTAATGCTAGAATTAATGCAATGTACATTATGCAGCAAAGGAAGTTAGAAAATCGGACATATATCCATTATGGAGAGATGATAGGTTTTGGACGGGCGATGTGCTCCCTATTGCATAAGCCAGGAGTGTCAAAGTCAAATACATGGAGGGCCAAAAAAACAAATTTGCTACAAGCCAAGGGCCGGACTGGTTCAATGTTTATTATAAGGGGGTGATATAATAATTTTTTTCTTCTTCTTTTTGCACTCTTTTCATTCAATGTTTTCTTTTTTATTAATTTGTTTTATTTTGTCTCTTTTAAATGAATGAATAAATGGATTAAATAAAATATTAAATAGCTTTACATCTGTTAAGTTCTTGGCATAAACCAACACAGACAGACATGTTCCTGCTTTTAGTATTGTACATTGTTTTATAATGTAGCTGTTTATGTTTCATTTTTTTAACACAGTTTTCTTGTGATTTTTAATTAATATGCTTTTTTATGATTGTTTACTGTTGGCTGCAAGTATCAAGCTGCAAAATCCTTCATTTTCTACAGCTGATAGCTGTTGGTCATTAATTATGATGAAGTTTAGCAACTTCTCGGTGAACATTTGAGCTCCGTGGCTTCAGCGGTGTGTTTTTCTTTTTCAATCCGGGGCGGGGGCTCTGATTTTGGTCAGCCGCTCTCCGCCTGTCTGTCCTACGAGACGTCAGACAGCGGGTCGGACTGGCCGCAGCTGGCCGCGGTCGGTCTCCCTGTTTCGGTTCAGCGAGAGTGGCATCCCGCTGAAGCCCCGGAGCTCGAATGTCCAACATAAAACCAACTTGACCGCAGTTTAATATGGCGCTATGGCTATGCAGACATTGCACATTGCTGTCTTGTGGTGTTTAGTGTAAAATACTTCCACACAGCGGACATGTTACTATGAAAAGTTGGCTAGCTGTTAGCTAAAGTGCTACTCACTCAGTCCACACGCTGTAGCTGGCTGCAAACTGAAAGGGATTTGCTGAATAGTAGTAGTAGGGGTGGGGCCATGCCCCCCGAACGGCAATGCCCCCAAGGGGACCAGCTCCCCCACTGACCCTAATGTGAATGTGAGGCAGGTCTTATTACTCTGGGTTCATGAGACACGACTCCGGATCGGATTGGCCCCACCCCTACTACCACTGTTGCATTGTGGGGAATGTAGTGTTGGTACGTGACCGGAGGGCTTATTATGCTGTTTTTCTTGCAAAATACAAAATTAATAATAATAAAATAAATAATTTTAGTATGTTATTATGTGTCAGAGGAGGGCTTAGGAATAGGAAAAAAATAAATAAAAATTTTGCCCAAAAGGGCACTTGGGGGCAAGGAGCAAAAGGGGCAGGTGCTCAAGCCCCCATAGCCCCCCCCCCCCTCTGCACGTCCCTGGTGCCAGTATGTGTGTCTTTAGTTTTAGCAGGTCGCTTTCGTAAATGAGCCCATGAGGTTCAAAAGATTTACCTGACTAAATAAAGGTTGAATGAATGAACAAATATATTAATAGCTTATCATAAAACTTGAAACTCCTCCTGCACATGCAAGTTAACTTTGTGCTATGTTTCTCAACTTGTTCTTTTTTTATGCCACTGTTTAGAACTTTATTAATAAGTCTGCCCAGTTTAATTGTCTTTTCAACTGTTATTGTTTATGTGTATTGTATGCCTTGTTATATTGTTTGTGTTCTTTTGTTTTTGTTTCAATAAAAAAAGTTTAATGTTTACATTCCAGAACAGCAGGTGGCAGTAACGCACCAAAAAGTAGTTTCTCAACCACAAATTAATCTAGTAAAAGAAAAAGCTGACAAACTGCAAGCATTATGTTTGAACGATAGGGGGCGCGCGCCCACTCTAAAAGGCGAAGTTAGCTTTCACTTGGTAGATTTTCCAGAAAAGCAAGGCTCTTTCCGGGGTCCAAACGTCACGTCTGGTGTATCAGACAGCGTTCTTCAGGACCACTGATATCAACTCGGTGGTGTATCTATGTTTGCATCACCAGCACGCGCGGCAGTATCTTCCAGAAAACGTCAAGGGTGACGCAGCGGCAGAGGATTAGTTACCGCAGCGGCTAATAGTTAGCCACATCCGCACTTGGGTAATGACCTCATCGTTCTCTTGTAGCTTTGAATTACTCATGTGACACTTTCATCAGATGATTTTTAGACTAAAGTCTTATTTTAGTTGCCTGCCGCCGGTGTTGTGAAGTTAAGCTAAACGTAAACGACGGAGTGAGTGAGGCGTTCAGGAGCAAACAAAGTGTTTCGTTCCAACTTAAAGATGAGGTCTGTCAGTTGTCTAGCCGTGCATTTAACTCAAGTTCTGTGCACTAAAGCAGCTTCAAACAGTTTTATTGATCACTTCTAGACGCCTTCTTTGTAAGTCACGTGACCTCGTTGCTGCAACAGGTGAGTCGCCCAACCTGGTCCAACGTTGACTGCTCTTCCTGGATGTGAGTTTGCATAGAGGAAAATGAGAATTGTTCACACTTTCCTAGTAATAATATACAACCCAAATACTATATATATATATATATATATATA
>JBBPBX010040854.1:13464-29156 GCA_038048925.1 Garcialebias charrua
TATATGTATATATATGTATATGTATATGTATATATATATGTATATATATATATATATATATATATATATTTACGCGCGCGCACACAAAAGCATGCGCGCCTGCATGCACCCTTTAAAAGAAAGCAAACTCCTGTTATACAACAAGCCGTGGTGGTCTAGTGGTTAACACGTTGCGCTGCAACACCAAAGGACGTGAGTTCGAATCATAGTTGAGTTTTTTTTTTAATGATTTGGTTGACTATAATATTCTTTTATTATTGTTCAAAGCTCAGAATTTATGGTTTTGTGTGAGAAATCATTTAATATCTTATATATTTTTTTATATATGTGATTGCTATTTGAATTGATTGTTAATTTTGTTTGAAGAAGGGGCAGAAATAATGAGATTTTTTTCTTCTTCTGCCTCCTTTCATTTCATGTATTGTTTTGTTTTATAATGTGGTTTTGTAAATAATTTTCTTGTGTTTTTACAATTTGAAATGAATAAATTCAATTAAAAAAATAAAAAAAGTTGGAAGAGGGAGGGAAGAGGGAGGGATTTATTATAATTTATCCCCCACGTCTTGCCAAGTATAAACATTCAATGCGGTCGGTGACACACATACAATTGAATCATCGCTAGGTTCACTCAACGGGGGGTAAAAGACGTGAGACACTAGTATAAACCTAGCTTCTGTCAGCTTGCCTCTCTGAGGTGCGGACATGTCACGTGTTTGTCTGGTTTGTGTATTGGCTCTCCCATTGTTCACAACGGAACGAGGGCTTGAGCACGTGACCCTCCCCACCTGTCTTCCTGAGAGGTGTGGGGGGAGGGTTCGCAGACACCACTGTGTCTGCTCATTGCAGATCTGCTAGGGTTTATTAATTATGCTAATATCCCGTGGGCCATGAGAGAGGGGGAAAAAGGCCCTCTGTCTTTATGATGCTTGTAGGCCATAAAGACCTGTTTTGCTGAAGATTGTGTGTTGTTGTTTTTTTGAGAGTCAATAAAACAAAGAGAAGCTGTTTCATGAGCTTTATTCGTGCTTATGTGCAATGACGTACATGATTTTATGTCTCTCGCAGCAGAGAAAGCATGATTTGTGCATGTTGTAAATAAACCAGGTGTTTGTACTGTGTTACAAGCAAAGTCTGGACATGAAGGGATCATTCCCGTTACCACGTGGACGGGTGACCCCGTAACGTGGAAACGTGGACCTAGTTCATCAGGCACGTTTCTGTCTGTTGTCACGATTCGCCGAGGAGGCCCTATGCTTGGTCGCCTGTCGGGGGACAAACCTGTTTTAGCTCCATGCGTGCTCTGTACGAGGTGGGCCCTGCGGGGGTCTTTGCCTGGGCTCCTCCTCGTATGCTGGCCGCTTCTGTGGTGGGGCATGGGTTGCCGAGTGGTGCAGAGACTGTGCAGGTCTGCTACCAGCAGACTCCCTTAGGGGGGCGAAGCATCTTCGGGGAATGCCCACCCGGAGAGCTTCCGCCTGTCTGCATCTTTGGTCCAGCTTGGTCTTAATTCGCTCCAAAGCTTTATCAAACAATCCTGCCGGCTCTATCGAGTGGTGGAGAAAAGGCACTTTCTGTCCCTCCGGGAGTTCCGTCAGAGTCATCCAGAGGTGGCGGATCACAATGACCACTTCCGCCATTCCCCTGCCCTATGCAACAGCAGCTGTCCCCATCATACGGAGCACAAAGTCTGTTACTCTGCGGGCTTCATCCAGCAATTCGGCAGCCACCTTCTTGTCCGTTGTTGTTTGGATCTGTTGCAGTTTTTTTGCCAGGTAAGCTTGCATTAACGCGGACGCGTTCATGGCGCATGCCGCGAGTCCCTGAGCTCTGTAGCATTTCTCGAGTAGAGACGTTGAGGCTCGACAAGCCTTGCTAGGAAGAGTTGGTTTTGTTCCTGATTATTTAGGAGCCAGGTGAGACGCTAGTGTGTCCTCAATCTGAGGCACGTTAGCTATTCCCACTTCATCCATCCCATCCACGTCGAGGAACTGTGAGAGGGGAAAAAGCATAGGGGCTCGTGGCTGAGTCCAGATTCGCGTTAGTTCTGTGAGAAAGTTCGGTAACACAGGCATCTTTTGCCTCATGGCGGCCTGCTGCTTCGAGTAAAAATAGTTTCCTGCCAGCCTCGTGACCGGTTGGCGAGGCGGAGGTTCAGGTCATGGGATGTGCAACGCATCCGTTGCTCTGTGGCACAAGTCGAACAGAGCAGGGATGGAAAAGTCAGTTTCTGGGAGCACAGGTACCGGGGTCTGGGAGAGATCTTCACCCTGATCCTCCAGTTCCACGTCCGCCTCCATCCATCCATTTTGGTCCGCTTATCCGGGATAGGGTCGCGGGGGTAGAAGCCTAAGTAGGGAGGCTCAGACTTCCTTCTTCCCAGCCACTTGGAGCAGCTCCTCTGGGGGAATCCCAAGGCGTTCCTAGGCCAGCCGAGAAACATAGTCCCTCCAGCGTGTCCTAGGTCTTCCCTGGGTCTCCTCCCGGTGGGACATGCCTGGAACACCTCACCAGGGAGGCGTCCAGGAGGCATCCTAACCAGATGCCCGAGCCACCTCAACTGGCTCCTCTCGATGTGGAGAAGCAACGGCTCTACTCCGAGTCCCTCCCGGATGACTGAGCTTCTCACCCTATCTCTAAGGGAGAGTCCAGACACCCTGCGGAGAAAACTCATTTCAGCCGCTTGTATCCGAGATCTCGTTCTTTCGGTCACAACCCAAAGCTCATGACCATAGATGAGGGTGGGAACGTAGATCGATCGGTAAATTGAGAGCTTTGCCTTTCGACTCAGCTCTCTCTTCACCACGACAGACCGGTACAGCGCCCGCTTCACTGCGGATGCTGCACCTATCCGCCTATTGATCTCACGCTCCAGTTTTCCCTCATTCGTGAACAAGACCCCGAGATACTTAAACTCCTCCACTTGGGGCAGGACCTCCTCCCCGACCCGGAGAGGGCATGCTACCCTTTTCCGGCTCAAGACCATGGCCTCAGATTTGGAGGAACTGATCCTCATCCCGGCCGTATCACACTCGGCTGCAAACCGCTCCAGCGAAAGCTGTAGATCACGATCTGATGAAGCCAATAGGACCACATCATCTGCAAAAAACAGAGAAGCGATTCTAAGGCCACCAAAACGGATCCTCTCAACACCTTGGCTGCGCCTAGAAATTCTGTCCATAAAAGTTATGAACAGAATCGGTGACAAAGGGCAACCTTGGCGGAGTCCAACTCTCACTGGAAACGAGCCTGACTTACTGCCGGCAATGCGGACCAAGCTCTGACACCGGTCGTACAGAGACCTAACAGCCCATATCAATGGGCCTGGTACCCCATACTCCCGGAGTACCCCCACAGAACCCCCCGAGGGACGCGGTCGAATGCCTTTTCCAAGTCCACAAAGCACATGTAAACTGGTTGGGCAAACTCCCACGCACCCTCCAGGACCCTGCTGAGGGTGTAGAGCTGGTCCAGTGTTCCACGACCAGCACGAAAACCACACTGCTCCTCCTGAATCCGAGGTTCGACTATCCGACGGACCCTCCTCTCCAGAACCCCTGAATAGACCTTACCAGGGAGGCTTAAGAGTGTGATCCCCCTATAGTTGGAACACACCCTACGGTCCCCCTTTTTGAATAGGGGAACCACCACCCCAGTCTGCCAATCCAAGGGAACTGCCCCCGATGTCCACGCGATATTGCAGAGTCGCGTAAGCCAACACAACCCCACAACATCCAGAGCCCTAAGGAACTCCGGGCGAATCTCATCCACCCCCGGAGCCTTGCCACCGCGGAGCTTTTTAACCACCTCGGTGACCTCAGCACCAGAGATTGGAGAGCCCGACCCAAAGTCCCCAGGCTCCGCTTCCTCAGTGGAAGACGTGCCAGTAGGATTGAGGAGGTCTTCGAAGTACTCCGCCCACCGACTCACAACATCCCGAGTTGAGGTCAACAGCACGCCATCCCCACCATAAATGGTGTTGGTCGCGTACCGCTTCCCCCCCCTGAGACGCCGGATGGTGGACCAGAATCGCCTCGAAGCCGTACGGAAGTCATTCTCCATGGCCTCTCCGAACTCCTCCCACGCCCGAGTTTTTGCCTCAGCAACCACCCGAGCCGCATGCCGCTTGGACTGTCGGTACCTATCTGCTGCTTCCGGGGTCCCACAGGCCAAAAAGGCCCAATAGGACTCCTTCTTCAGCATGACAGCATCCCTCACCGCCGGTGTCCACCACCGGGTTCGAGGGTTGCCACCACGACAGGCACCAACAACCTTGCGGCCACAACTCTGATAAGCTGCCTCGACAATAGAGGCGCGGAACATGGCCCACTCGGACTCAATGTCCCCCGCCTCCCTCGGAACATGTTCAAAGCTCTCCCAGAGATGGGAGTTAAAGCTCCGTCTTACGGGAGACTCTACCAGACGTTCCCAGCAGACCCTCACAATACGTTTGGGTATGCCAGGTCTGACCGGCATCTTCCCCTACCATCGGAGCAAACTCACCACCAGGTAGTGGTCAGTGGACAGCTCCGCCCCTCTCTTCACCCTAGTGTCCAAGACATGCGGCCGCAGATCAGATGAGACGACAACAAAGTCGATCATCAAACTGCTACCTAGGGTGTCCTGGTGCCAAGAGTACATATGTACACCCTTATACCTGAACATGGTTTTCATTATGGACAATCCATGACGAGCACAGAAGTCATCAAGAAACTTGACCATTGCAGATGTTTCTAACCACTACTTATCCAATATACATGTCATTGTTGGGTTTTTTTTGTCTGCTTGTTTTGTATATAATGTATATAGAAATCTGTCATATCCTGTTGGTTTTGAACTGTCAACATCTGTTTACTGTGAATGTAGTTTTCTTTATTTTCTTTTTGATAAGTGCAAATGCCTATTGCCAATGTGACGTGTGCTGCTGACCACTTGACCAGGTCACCCTTGTAAAAGAGATCTTGATCTCAACGGGCTCTACCTGGTTAAATAAAGGTGATTGATTGATTGATTGATTGAAGTCCAATAACAGAACACCACTCGGGTTCAGATCAGGGGGGCCGTTCCTCCCAACCACACCCCTCCAGGTCTCACTGTCATTGCCCACGTGAGCGTTGAAGTCCCTCAGTAGAACAAGGGAGTCCCCAGGAGGCGCACTCTCCAATACCCCCTCCAAGGACTCCAAAAAGGGTGGGTAATCTGCGCTGCCGTTTGGCGCATAGGCACAAACAACAGTCAGAGCCCGTCCCCCCACACGTAGGCGAAGGGAGGCTACCCTCTCGTTCACTGGGGTGAACCCCAACGTACAGGCACCAAGATGGGGGGCAACAAGTATGCCCACTCCTGCTCGGCGCCTCTCACCAGGGGCAACTCCAGAGTGGAAGAGTGTCCAACCCCTCTCAAGGAAACTGGTTCCAGAGCCAGAGCCATGTGTTGAGGTGAGTCCGACTATTTCTAACCGGAACTTCTCAACCTCACACACTAACTCCGCCTCCTCCGTTGAAAATTTGCCCGAGGCTGAAATCGAGATCTCGTCCTCGTTCATCATGCCTCGGGTGTCAAATTCGACTCTTAGGTCCACCATGGGAGCCAGCACGTCAGGGCTGTCGCCCCATTCGACACGTGTGCTGTCATGTAGAGCCATGTTCTCCAACTCCTGCGTGGGAGTGAGAGGCTCCGTGGTGTCCGCGTCTGCTGGTATCGCTGAAGAGCCCATGGCCTTGGCGACGAGGTCAACCCGATGCCGCAGCACCGCATCCATCATGAGGCTGCAGTGTGGGCAAAAGTCGGGCACATCCAGTGCTGTTTTTGCATGAAGCATACCCAGGCAGACTGGACAGGCCTCGTGGGTGTCCGTTGCTGCGAGGGAAAAGCTGCATCCGTTGCGACAGGCACGCAAAGTTGGGCTCGCCGTCCCGTTGGTTTTCCTTGGAAGTCTCACCTTTTGTTTTCCTTTTTTCGGAGGCATGTCCGAGATGAGGCGAGCGAGTCCTTCCAGGATCTTTTTTCTTTTTCTTTAAATGTCTCCTCCGTCGCGTCACTTTCGCTGGCTAGCTCGCTAGGAGTTAGTGAAGTAGCTTTTTTCTTGTGGCGTAGTTAGCGCCGTCGAGCGAAGCAACCTGTAGAGAGAGGAGAAGAAAATACTTCGGGGTTAAGAGAAAAGTGCCGGACTAGCTTTCGCTAGTCCAGCAATACGCAGGAATAATTCTCTGTGTGCTCTGTGTAGGGAGCAAGCTCCCCTCTGGTTGAGCGATGAAGCAACAGAGAAGTCCAGCAAAGAGGTAGTTCAGGTTTAAGCCAGGTGAAGGGCAAAAAAGAGAAAGATGGAGGGGCGCTAGCCGCTTAAGTACCCAGAGGGCGGGGCCTCTCGCGCGGCGGTGACGCCCCTAGCCGTAAAGGCGTGAGTATATTCCTTCAGGTAATCGTGCGGGGGTGCAATTCCCATAGCAAGTATGTTACACTGAGACCAGACTGAAAGGGAACTATTAATTAGGGCACATCAAGCAAGAGCTGAAGTGCCAATAGTATGGTGTGAGACCACTTACATAATCTGAAACTGTCAAATCTACAAAATAACATATCTTTTCTTTCTTTCTTTCTTTCTTTCTTTCTTTCTTTCTTTCTTTCTTTCTTTCTTTCTTTCTTTCTTTCTTTCTTTCTTTCTTTCTTTCTTTCTTTCTTTCTTTCTAAATGGTATTCATGTAGTGACAGAGCTGTGTGACTTTTAAGAAAAACAACAAAAATTAAAAAAACGAGATGAACGGTGCTGGCTGCCCAAACAGCCCTTAAGACATTGTAGTAACTGTTTCATCTCTATTGTTGGCAACTAGAAATCTAGGGCTTCTGACCTCATACAAAGAAAATGGAAGAAAATGCCACTGGAGGATTTACAACTGCAATAGGTCTTCTCAAGCCAGACATCCAATTGTGTTTTTTGATTTTTACCATACAGAAAACTTGCACAAGCACCACAGAATCATTTTGATAGTCAGAAAAAAATAAGTTTCCATTAAAGTACCACTTATATCCAATGACAGCTTCAGTCAGATATAAAGCATGTTTATAGATTAGCTTTTTTGTTTGTTGCTGTCAATATTACCTATACTCAGATTGTTACACATGACAATTGTATACAAAATTGTTTAATAATTTCATTTTCTTTGGGTAATAAAAAAGTGCTGCTCTAAATAAATACTTGTTGAGTAATTTGTTCAATTTTAATGGTAATTCATCCATTCATCCTTTTTCTGCTTATGTTTACAAAAGTAGTTACAGAGGTACCAAGCCCCAAAGACCCTTTCTATTTTATACTGGGGGATCCTAAGATGTCCCTAGCAGATGGTATATCCTTCCATCTCAGCATCTTCTCCCAGCAGGATGTGCTAGGAAAAAGAAGAAAAAAAAGAAAGAAAAGAAAAAAAAACTATTGAGGGAGGCATTTTATTCATATGCCCAAAACATCTCTTCTGTTCTCTTTTGATGCAGCGGAGCAGTGGTACTTTTACAAGTTCCCCATGGATGGCAAAGCTCCTTGCCTTATTGCTAAGGATGAGGTAACCCTAGGAAGCTAAATCCGTCTGCTTGTACTCGAGATGTCATTCTTTTGGTCATGCTCCATATCTTGTGACCATAGGTGAGGGTTAGGATTTATATGGACCAGTAAATAAAGAGCTTTTCCTTTTAGCTCAGCTCTTTTATCGCAAAAGACCAGAGAAACATCCTAATCACTGCAAAGCACTGATCTATTGAGCCATTTCCCACTGCCATTACTGGTGACACCAAGGTACATGAACTCTTATGCTTGAGACAAAACTTCACCACCAGCCTAAACAGAATATACGTTTTTTCAATATTATTTTAGGAAGGAACACATGCAATACATACAGTGTATTGTTTAAGATGTAGAACAATGCAACATCTGCCCTTAAATTTATGCAAATCAAATGTTACTTCAACTTATAACAATATATCAACTTAATGACTGCAAATTTAGACTTTAGTTTAGTCTTTTTTAATGATTTTAATATTCCATATTACTGTTTTTTTTAGGTCTAAAAATTGTTTATTACAATGTTTTATAGACCTTAACCTTGATCCACTGATATGAAGAAATTCTTGTAATTTGTTTTTTAATCCATTCTTTAAGTGCATTTAATAGTATAATGTATCACCACCATATACAAAATGCACATTTCATGTTTCAGTTGTTCGTATAGGGAAAGTTAATTTCAGTGCTATAAAATTTTTTACAGCATTAAACTTTAGGAGGCTTCATTTGCCGTTTTTCTGGACATGCCAAGGGACATCTTTATGAAGTGTGGTGATTGTCTTTCAAGGATTTTCTCTAGACAGATGTGGTTCAATCAACTCCGAACTGCACCTTGTTATGTTTGCTCCAACTTGTTCTTACAGAAGCTCATAAATGTCTGCTTATGCAACCTGCCCCTTATCCTTTCATCAGTACACAGAACAAAGCCAAACCAGCTGAGGAGCTTCAGTGGGTGAACATCCACACACAAACTAGTATTCATGTATTTACATCAATTATTCAACACTTGATGATACAGTATGTGATGTGGTATTTCTGTCTGAATTTGGCAGTAGCCATAAAGCTAGTCAAGGGTAAGAAAAACACTATCTTACTGTAAATATTAACTATATTTAACAGCATGGAAAGCAATTACATACACAGAGGCTGAAATTTAACTCTAATGAGCAGTGAGACAAATGAGAACATCACAAGGATACTTCTCATGAAGGCTTAACAACCTGTTTTAACTGCAACAAGCATATTTTGTCAACAAGAATGACTTTGCATGTTTGTGCTTATAGGAGAAAAGATAGCTGGACAATTTCTCCAAGTGACAGCATGTCTCCTGAGCACAGCACTTAAGGTGGTATTTTACTCACCACTGGAGCAATCATAGAGCAAGACATCTAGTTTTTTTTTTCCTGACAAAGGAGTCTTATTACCCTTCTGTAATTGGAAAGCCTAGCAAGGCGGGTGCACCACATCATGATTCCATTTACAATATTTACAACTCAATAAACATTTCATTTCATCCTCTGTCCGTCATGTCTGCAAATTTCAGATAACACAGAGGTTAAATAGAACACTACATATAAATTGGCTTAAAGCAGAGCATATGTATGTGAAGGGCTGAAGTATCACTTTGAGAATAGCACTACTTTATCTTTGTATTATTGTCGTATTATATTGTGTGTGAGGCTTGAATTAGCCCAGAAATCAGGCGTGAGATACAATCAGCCTTTTTAGAAGGTCTACAGTGGGAACTCCTACAGAGTTGCTGAAATATCTGGGAGTTGTTGATTTGCTGACACAGGCCATGGGCTTAATGGGTTTTGTCCTACGAAGTTTGGCGGTATTGGCTCTTCTCTGATACATCTGAAGAATGGTGAGCTGTGGGGTTGAGAAAATGTAATGGTGTAAAAACTAAACTAGAAATACAGCTTCAGCATCCATCCTTCCATCCATCCATCCCATCCATCTTATTCTGCTTATTCATAATCAAAGCGAGAAACCCAGACATTTTTCTCCCCAGTGACACTTTTCAGCTCGTTCTGGAGGACCCCAAGTCATTTCAAGGCCAAAGAAGGTACACAATCCCTCCAGTGACATCTGGGTCTTTCTCAGGGCCACTTACCAGTGGGACATGCCTGGAAAACCTCTAAAATAATGTCCTTAGGGCATCTCAATCAGATGCATGAACCACTTCAACTGACTTTTCTATGACGAGGAGCAGCGGCTCTAGTCCGAGCTCCTCCTGGAAAAAGGAGCTCCTTATCCTATCTCAAGGATTCAAGTTTTTTTTTTGTCATTCACATTGCATGTGGTACTTTGTACATAAAGTAGACTAAAATCATGTACACCGGGTCCCAGTTACATCCAACAATAGCAAAACTACAGTGTTAAAAGAAACAGTAAATAAGAATCTAAGATATAAACTAATATACAGTATTCGCTAAACTAATGCTCATCAGTACACTAACAGACTGAAGGTATACACTAGTCACTAATAGTGCAAACCAATACACCAAACAACAGCAGCATGATTCTCAAAAGTTCGGTTTGGCTATAATTTACATGATTACTGCGAGCGTGGTCGGGCTAAGAGCTGTCCCCAAAATTAGCATAAACTAGGATTTATTAAAAGCACGCAACAAAAATACAGAAACAAAGTGCCAAAATGAAAAAAAAAAATCTAAAGCAGAATGGTCCTATTAATAGAGTGGCTCTGATGACAATGTGGTTATCTTAGCAACATAGTCCAGTTAGCAGCATGATCAGAGTCATGCCTGGTACCCACTGGCCCGGTGTCGGGCGGCTGAAGCGGCCGGTTTACATTCAAAGTCTATGAGGAGACGCGTGGAGTCACGGCGAACCGGGAAACGGCGCGATTCGAGTGATCGAAGCGGCGCGGCGGCAGCCTGCAGTTCCTTTTCCACGCACGCGCGCGTCCAAATCAACCTAGGCGTCGAACTGCCAACGCCAGAAAATTCGATCTCTGGTGGCTCGATGCGTCTAGCAAAAAGTCGGGAGAGCCTCTGCTATCTGATTACACAACCACAACGGGACTTTTTTTGGACTTTTTAAACTTACCGGATCGAGCCTCCATGAATTGGAACCAAACTTCACTTTACAGTTGCTGCTGACAGGCTGCTGTTCTCTCCAGTGTAGATCACCCCAAACATAAAAAAAAAAAACGTTTTAATCTCATCAAAGACCGTCGGAGGTGCAGTTAACACAACAACTGAACCCGGAAAACGAGCTAGAGACCCCTCCCTCTGCCACCCCCTAGTGCGCGTCATCAGACGGTCTTCAGTGGCCAGTGGGACCATGACAAGCGGCCAAAAGGGGACGGCAGGCGCGTTTCGAGTTGTGCAGTGGGGACCAGGCATCAGAGTCAGAGCTTCTTTCTTCTCATTCGCACCACATGTGGTACGTGTGGTAAAATGAGATTGTGTACTCAGGGTCCCAGTTACATCCAACAATAAAATTTAAAAGAAAAACAGTAATAAGATATAAGATATAAACTAAGAAAAAACATCAACTAAAAACATGCTAAGCACTAATAACATAAAAAACAATATGCCGAACAGAAGCACAAACAGGAGTCTGTTTGAGCAGATGAGCACGAATGAGCACAGCAACATGAAACAGATTAGCAACAATATGATGTAAATTTTTACCGTGATTATTCTGGTTAGATATTCATGAGTCTAACAGTGTCAAGGTAGAAGCTGTTCCTCAGTCTAGTGGTTCTACTTTGTACACTTAATGCTTCTTAACTTTCTCTTAGCAACATGGTCCCGTTGGCACCATGATACTGTTCGTGGTGTGGTTCGGTTAGCGGCATGGTCTTATTAGTAGCATTAGCAGGTCTTGTTAGCTAGTCTCTAAGGCTAAGTCCAGCCACCTGTAATGGAAGCCCATTCTGGCTGCTTGTAGCAAGAATCGTGTTCTTTTGGTCATGATCCAAACCTCATGAACATAGATGAGTGTTGGAATGACCAGTAAATTGAGAGCTTTGCATTTTGGATTAGCACTTTCTTCACTATGACAAACCAAAACAATGCCCTCATTACTGAGGATGAGGCTCAAATGCTCCTTCCACCACTCAACCTGTTGATCTATCTCCCGCTCCATCCTACCATCACTCGTGAACAAGACACCTAGATACTTGAACTCCTCCACATGAGGCAAACACTCTCCCCTTACCTGGAGGGGGCATTCCACCTGTTTTCGGCCGAGAACCAGGGCCTCAGATCTTGAGGAATTGACTCTCATCCCAGCTACTTCACACTTGGCTGTGAACCATCCCAGTACACGGTTAAAGTCTTGACCTGAAATTGCCAACAGGACCCGATCATTCACATAAAGCAGAGATGAAACCCTGAGATTTCCAAACCAGACACCCTCCTCTCCATGGCTGTGTCTCAAGAGATATTTTCCATGAACATCACAAATGACATGGGAGACAAGGGACAGCCCTGGCGGAGTCCAACCCACACTGGGAACAAGCTCAACTTTGTGCCAAGAATGCATATACAGCTCCTGCTTTGGGTATAAAGGGACTGGATAGCTCTTAAAAGCAACCCAGGCACCCAATACTCCCACAGCATCCCCACAGAATGCCTCAAGGAATATATTCATAAGCCTTCCCCAGGTCCACAAAACACATGCAGACTGGAGAGGCTAACTCCAAAGTTCCCTTTAGCAACTCCACAAAGATGAAGATTTTGTCCACTCTTTCAAGACCAGAACAAAAGCCATATTGCTCCTCCTGTTTCAGAGATTCGACAATCAGTCCGAGTCTCCCTTCTATTACCCTGGAGCAGTGGTGGGCAACGCTAATCAAAAAATTAGTTCCACAATTTCTAAAACGCTTATTAATTTTTTTAGGTCCACAATTTCAAAAGCACAAATGTCTTATGAAAATTAGGGGAAGCTAATCTAATCCGCTATTTATATTCGACAATTGGTAGCCGGCAGCGTTATGCAATATTTGCACTACACTGCCAACTGAAAAGTAACTAAAATGATCCTAAAAGGATGAAATTACAAAAATCAAAGGATTTATTTAATACTTTACGTACATATATTCTATTCGGCCACAAAATTAACAAAAAAGAGAATGATCTTTTAATCCCTAAGACCACTTTTAAAATCTCAAATACACGGGTGTGTCGCCACCGCATTTATACATAAAAGTAACCCAAATACATAAAACTAACGACTCACCGTCGAGTGGTGGACACAAAACACACAATAAAATCCTCCGGCCGCGTTAATTTGGCTTGAAACAGCGGGGTTCTCTGCGGATTTATCCAACCCAGCACAACCAGCTAGCCACAGAGTTAGCGTCCAGTTCACCTCTGACCCGGAAGATGTCAAGATTCTATAGGTAGTCAACAGATTTAATGAAAAGTAACTAAAATACATAAAACTAACGACTCACCGTCGAGTGGTCGACACAAAACACACAATAAAATCCTCCGGCCGCGTTAATTTGGCTTGAAACAGCGGGGTTCTCTGCGGATTTATCCAAGTAACCCAGCACAACCAGCTAGCCACAGAGTTAGCGTCCAGTTCACCTCTGACCCGGAAGATGTCAAGATTCTATAGGTAGTCAACAGATTTAATGAAAAGTAACTAAAATACATAAAACTAACGACTCACCGTCGAGTGGTCGACACAAAACACACAATAAAATCCTCCGGCCGCGTTAATTTGGCTTGAAACAGCGGGGTTCTCTGCGGATTTATCCAAGTAACCCATCACAACCACCAGCTAGCCACAGAGTTAGCGTCCAGTTCACCTCTGACCCGGAAGTTGTCAAGATTCTATAGGTAGTCAACAGATTTAATGAAAAGTAACTAAAATACATAAAACTAACGACTCACCGTCGAGTGGTCGACACAAAACACACAATAAAATCCTCCGGCCGCGTTAATTTGGCTTGAAACAGCGGGGTTCTCTGCGGATTTATCCAAGAAACCCAGCACAACCAGCTAGCCACAGAGTTAGCGTCCAGTTCACCTCTGACCCGGAAGATGTCAAGATTCTATAGGTAGTCAACAGATTTAATGAAAAGTAACTAAAATACATAAAACTAACGACTCACCGTCGAGTGGTCGACACAAAACACACAATAAAATCCTCCGGCCGCGTTAATTTGGCTTGAAACAGCGGGGTTCTCTGCGGATTTATCCAAGAAACCCAGCACAACCAGCTAGCCACAGAGTTAGCGTCCAGTTCACCTCTGACCCGGAAGATGTCAAGATTCTATAGGCAGTCAACAGATTTAATGAAAAGTAACTAAAATACATAAAACTAACGACTCACCGTCGAGTGGTCGACACAAAACACACAATAAAATCCTCCGGCCGCGTTAATTTGGCTTGAAACAGCGGGGTTCTCTGCGGATTTATCCAAGAAACCTAGCACAAACAGCTAGCCACAGAATTAGCCCCCGAGTTCACCTCTGACCCGGAAGATGTCAAGACGGTGAGGGAGGGGAAACAAGCAGCTACGGAGCCAGCATAAGAGCTTCTAAATAAGTTTATTCGTTTTTACTGATTGATAATTAGTTATTAGCGGTACAGTACTGCATTGTAAATAAAAATAGCACAAATCCGCTTATGAATTATAAAAGTTAGTTACTCCGCTGTTACGCTGACAATAACGTTAGGTCCGCTGTAAGTGGATTAGCGCATTAGCGGTCCCCAGCGTTCATATGCCTACCTTTGGTTGACACAATAAATTAAATGTGGAACAATAGTTCAAAATAGTTCATAACTAAGGAACATTTTATTTCAAATGTCCAACTTTATTATCAAATACAAATACACATATGAAAAAAAATCTAAATGTTCTCTGGTATTGTTCTGGGGGCCTGGCCAAATGTGGAGGAGGGCCGCATCCGGCCCACGGGCCGCAGTTTGGGGACCACTGCTCTACTCCCTCGTGGACTTCAGAAGGAACGCTGGCCCACATCCACCCATTTACATCAAGGGGACGGTGGTGGAACTTGTGAACAGCTTCAAGTTCCTGGGTGTCCATATCTCCGAGGATCTCACCTGGATGACCAGCTGTTCCAAGCTGGTCAAGAAGGCTCACCAGCACCTTTTCTTTCTGAGGTCTCTACGGAAGAACCACTTGTCCTCAGACATCCTGGTGAACTTTAACCACTGCACCATTGAAAGCATCCTGACCAACTGCATCACAGTCTGGTATGGGAGCTGCTCTGTCTCAGATCGGAAGGCGCTGCAGAGGGTGGTGAAAGCCACACAACACATCACCGGAGTACCACTTCCTGCCATAGATGACATCCACAGGAATTAGTGTCTGAAAAGGGCTGGAAAAATCATGAAATACTCCAGTCACCCAGCACACAGACTCTTCACCCTCCTGCCCTCTGGGAGGTTCTACAGGAGCCTCCAGACTAAGACCACCAGAACAGCTTTTCCCCACAGCTGTCACACTCCTGAACTCTACCTCCTGACATCTGAACAATAACGATGGACTGTATTATCATACTTTGTACATACAACAAAAACACATGGACTGAAACACCACCACCTGCACCTTCATCTGAGCCCACTACTGTACATACTGTACAGATAATCTACTACCTACTGTTCATAAGTATACAGTATATATTTATTTTTGTACGCCTTTATTTATAACCTGTTCATAGTCTGTACACTCTGTATTTATTTATACTTAGAGTTATAGTTATATTGTAATATAAATATATATTTTTTCTTCTTCTGGCTTCTCCCTTCGTTAGGGGTCACCATAGCGAACTAGTTGCATGAAGACTTGGCAATTGTTTTTTTTTTACTCCGGATGCCCTTCCTGACACAACCACCGAGCTACCACAGCCCTCTGTGTGGAGCAGAGAGCTGATATCTAGGGGCCGATACCCGGGGGAGCAGATGGTGTGGGTTAAGGGCCTTGCTCAAGGGCCCAGAGTGGGGCAGATGAGGGTGGAGACAAGTGTGACTGCTTCACTTATTCCACCCACATTCTTGATGTTGTCGGTACCGGGGCTTGAACCGGCGATCTTCCGATCACAAGCTCACCTTCTTAACCTCTGCGCCACCACTCCCACTATAGTAATATTGTAATATATACTTTGTATACTATATTTTTGCTAGGCACTTCTGGA
>JBBPBX010040856.1:9408-29155 GCA_038048925.1 Garcialebias charrua
GACAAATGGAAAACTACAGCAGCGGAAGGTTACATGCGCACTATTTACTGTACCCCCACCCCCAAAAAACAAAGGCGGAGTGATTTCACCAGGTACTACATAAGCGAACCGCGCGAATGCAGCCCCGTGGGTTTACAGTTAGGCGATTTGAGTAAAGAACAGCGATCAACGACACTTAGCATTTGTTAGCATTTTGTTAGCATTTCAAGTTACAGTAGCATTATTGCTCATAATGACTCATGTTCGTGCTGCTGTTTATAATGATTCTTTTCTATTACATTAGGGCTTAGTGTATTACTAGCTGATGTTTCTCTTAGTTAATCCTAGATGTTATTACTGTTTTTCTCTTGCATTTGTTGTTGGTTGTAACTGGGACCCCGTGTACATAATCTCGTTTTCATCACATGTACCACATGCGGTGCAAATGACAATAAAGACTCTCTGACTCTGACTCTGATGTCTTCTAAGCGTTCTTCTGGAGCTTCTTCTGCTGGTGCGGCTGCACCAAAGAAGAGGAAGGCCATCACCCTCGAACAGAAGTTAGACATTATCAAACGTTCTGACCGGGGAGAATCAACGTCCTCCATCTGCAAAGTGCTGAATATGGTGAGTACGAGCACGAAATGGCGGACCCTGAGCGCATGTTGGCGAGTGTAGGAGCAGCTGCGCCGACTAAGTCCACCGTTATAAGCATGCAGCGCACGGTAATAAGCGCTACGTCTGTTAGTTAATAAAAAGTTATTTTTATTTTAGTAGCGTGAGCGCATTTTGGCGAGTGTTCAGTACAGCAGCTGCGCTGACGAAGTCCACCGTTACAAGCTTGCAGCGTATAACGCAACGTCTGTTAGTTAATGAAAAGTTGTTTTTATTTTAGGTCAGCTCTACAGTGAGCACCATCAAGGCAGACCGTCAGCGCATTTTGGAGAGTGTGAAAGGAGCTGCTCCAATGAGGTCAACAGTGATCACCAAGCAACGCACTGGAATTATCACCAAAGTTGAGCATCTGATGGGTACATTAATTACACAAAATGTTATTTATTTATTTATTTTTATGTGTCTGTAATGTACAGTACAGTTACTTCATCTTTTAACACACCTGTCTTTTCATGAACAACTTTTAGGACTTTGGATACAGGACTGCAACCAGAGACACATACCACTGAGTTTAATGGTGTGTCTGGCTAAAGCCAAAAAAACATTTGAGGATCTCAAGGAAGGCATGGAGGAGGGCGTTGAAGTGCTGGAATTCAATGCATCAAGGGGGTGGTTCAACCGATTCCGGGCACGTATGAATTTCCATAACATCAAAATCTAAGGTTAGTGAAAACATTTACACTGACATTTTCTGTGTGGAATTAAAATTCACAACAGATTTTACAGCTTCTTTTACAGTTTCAAATGAGCTTTTAAACTGTGTGACAAGACATTTTGCAGTGTGCTCTGATCTTTACAGCAGCAAAACATGTGGTTAATCTTGTCCTGTGTGTGCTTACTTTCACCAGGAGAGGCAGCAAGTGGGGATGAACAGGCAGCAAGTGTCTTCCCAGACACCTTAGCGCAGATCATAAGGGAGGGGGGATACACGGCACAGCAGGTGTTTAACGCTGATGAGATAGGGCTGTTTTGGAAGAGGTTGCCCGACCGCACCTATATCAGCAAGGTGGAAAAAACAGCACCGTGGCACAAAGTGGGGAAAGAGCGCATAACGTTGCTGTTTGGGGCTAATGCTGCGGGCGATTGCAAGTTAAAGCCACTTTTGGTGAACCACTTCGAGAAACCCTTCCGGAATGTTAATTTAAATGATCTGCCTGTGTATTGGACATTCAACCGGAAGGCCTGGGTAACACAGCATATTTTCAAGAAGTGGTTCGCCAACAATTTCGTCAAGGACGTGAAGTGCTTCTGTCGCGCCAAGCGCATTGCCTTTCACATCTTGCTAGTATTGGACAATGCTCCGGGTCACCCCGCAAACATAACTGACCTCCACCCAAACGTGAGGGTGGTCTATTTGCCACCAAATACGACCTCCCTCATACAGCCAATGGACCAGGGGGTCATAAGCACCTTCAAGGCCTACTACCTCCAGAGGGTCATCCGCGATGCTCTGGAGGTAACAGATAATGATCCAGAAGTAACCCTGAAGGACTTCTGGAAGGGTTACAATATCCTGCATGCTGTGGGTCACATTGGTGATTCCTGGAAACAGGTGAGGGAGAGCACACTTAGTGGGGTGTGGAAGAAACTATGCCCACAGCTTGTAGATCCCTCACTTGTTCCAGAGGACACAATCACCAATGTGATTGAGAGTGTGGTGGAGATGAGTTGGCAATTGCAGTTGGAGATGGAGGCGCAAGATGAGCAAGAGTTGCTGACTCATCAAGGAGAGGAGCTGTCCACCACAGACCTACAAGAGCTGGAGAGGGAGATTGTGGAGGAGCAGGAGCAGCAGGAGCAGAATGAAGACAGGCCAAGCCCTCCGGCCAAGGTCTTCACCAGACAGGGCTTGGCCAAGATCTTCAGAGAGCAGCAGCACATCTTGGACCAGCTGGAGGAAATGGACGCCAATGGGGAGAGGGTTGCCAGGGTCTCCAGAGGTATCCTTAACAACCTGGCTTGTTACCGGCAGATCCTGGAGGAAAAAAAGCAGGAGGTTGTACAAAGCTCCATGATGCAGTACGTCAGGAGGGGCCTTGCTCCAGGATCTGCTGGAGCAGCAGAGGAAATGCCATCCACCTCTGCTGCTGCAAGCCAGCCATCTACATCTGCTGCTGCAAGCCAGGAGTCAATGGATAGCTCACCCTCTCCCCAGTAAACATCCCTCCATCCATCCCTTGCTGCTCTCCCCAAAGGTACGTAATGAAATGTTGCTTTTACATTTTGATTTGCAGTTTTGTTTTATGTTACTGCACAGGAGAGTTACTTCATCTGTTAACCCACCTATCTGTTAATGTCCACAGACGTTTCCTCCTACTCCTCCTCGTCTCCTCTCCACTCAACTCCAGTCAGCCATCCAGCCTCTGCACCCCTCCCCAGAGGTAATGAAATGTTGCTTTTACATTTTGATTTTATGTTTTGTTTTATGTTACTGTACAGTAGAGTTACTTCATCTGTTAACCCACCTGTCTGTTCATGTCCACAGGAGTCTCCTCCTCTCCAGCCAGCCTCTGCAACACCTACCTTCACTGACTTCCGGCTCATCTCCCCACTAACCTACACAGCTTCATCATCCAGGTACAGTAATGAAATGTTAATTTAATTGTGCTTTTCTGTTTAGTTTCATGCTGCATTTCATCATCCACCTGTGTCTTGTCATGTCCACAGCCTCCCTCCAAAGCATCGCGGAAAGGCGCCCCCTGGTCCATCAAACGTCAGCACACACACATCACAGTAAGGACAAGTTGTTTTTGTCTGGGTTGAATTTATCAGTAAGCACAACAACTTGTTGTCTGTGTGGTTTCATATGTTTCATTAATGTTAACTTACAAATGTTTGTTTTCTAACAGTTACACCTGCTGCGTTCCCTCCTCTCCTGTGTCCAGTGACTTCACACTGACTGAGGCGATTAACCCTTCTGGGTCCACTGACATCACACTGACTGAGGCGATTAACCCTTCTGGGTCCACTGACATCACACTGACAGAGGCGATTAACCCTTCTGGGTCCACTGACATCACACTGACGGAGGCGATTACCATATTTTCCGTTGTATTGGTCGCACCGTTGTATAGGTCGCAGTGTCCAATATTTATCAATAAATTGGAAAAATCCATAAATAGGTCTCACCGGTGTATAGGTCGCACCTACGTCACCGCCGACATAACGCGTCATCCACCGCTGACGTACCGCGTGACCGCTGAGTCAACCCGGCAATATGGACCGAGTGTTTAGCTCTGCTGCTAATGTCTGCCAGAAGCTAACAAAGCTAAAAACGAGAGGAGTCCGTCTCTCAGAAAATGAATAAAAAATCGAATTTTAGGTCAAATGTTTTCTCGAGACCATAGTAACGTACATTAAAGCTCCTATAATTGCACTCTCTAAGCAGAATAAATATACACCGAGTGGTTTTGAAGCTATTTAAGCAAACCGAAGTAAAACCACAAGCTAACAAAGCTAAAAACGAGAGGAGTCCGTCTCTCAGAAAATGAATAAAAAATCGAATTTTATGTCAAATGTTTTCTCGAGACCATAGTAACGTACATTAAAGCTCCTATAATTGCACTCTATAAGCAGAATAAATATACACCAAGTGGTTTTGAAGCTCGATCATTGCCCACCCCTTGAACAGGAGTCCTTAATAATTGTCCAATAGCCTCCACAGCACACCCTAGAATATTTTAAAACCTCAGCCCCAAGCCTATTTTGGCCCGATAATTCTGAAACTCAGTGAACATCTGTATCTTCTTAGGACCTACAAAAAAGTCTCTTGGAGCCCTGCTCCAAAACCAACAGGAAGTCGGCCATTTTGGGTCAAAGGGTCATTGAATTGCGGATTTTTACGAACTCCTAGGGATTTTGAAGGATTGCCTTCAAACTTACTTAATATGCCCTTAACACATTGGACAGTGAAAGTTATCAAAAGCTTGCATTTTCGTTTATGCTAAAGGGGCGTGGTCAGGCCTCAAATTTGCTCTTCACACCATAAATTTCAAACCGCTATGACTTTCACAATGAAAGACCAAAATGCACCAAACTTGGCAATAGTCATCCATGTTGAATGCCAAACGATCCTCTGTGGTCACGTGATGTCATCGAAGCCCCACCCCCTCAGAACAGGAAGTCACTTTTTTAACTTTGAAAGCTCCCTCTCATCAGATCTGGGGGGTGGGTGAGTGGTTCATCCTGTTTGGGTGGCCCTGGGGGCTCTGCGCTCGGGGTCCCTCTTGGGGTCTTGGGCTCTGGTCTCCCCTTTGTCTGCCTCGGGTCTTGGGGGTCGGATCTCTGATGCTTCACGGTCACTATTGAATGTTCTAATAGAGAAGACTTATACACTTATGCATGCTCACAACCTCACACAAATAGATGCAGGGATGCACATGCAGGTATTGTATGTAGATATGTAGATGTGTATGTGAATACATATGCATGTATATATATGTAGGTATAGGTATATATATTTATAGAAATCTACTGCAAAGCCATGACTATTCTAAGTCTTTTATACATATGTATTTTGTTGCTGTGTTCTGTCATATTCTTTGCAGGTTTACAGACAATGGTTAGGTTTATTTGCCTTGTGCTCTCTTTGTGTATATTTATTATATGTTGTAGTCTTACTTTCCGTCTTTCCTTTTTTTCTATTCTATTAAAAAAATCGTAATGGTGTGAAGAGGATGGCTGCAAGGTGAGAAGGGAGGCCATCTATAAAAGGAAATAAATAAAAAAGTGAAGGCTTATTGAAAGAAAACTACAAAATAGCTGCTCCTTTTTTTTCTCTCTCCGTGTTCTTTTTTGCTTATTGGTCGGTTCCCGCTCCTGTCCCGTCCCGTTAACTTTCAATCCTGGCTGGTCACGTGAGTTATAATGAGGTTGACTCCGTCCCGCCAGAATCCTGCTGGATTCACGTGACCCGCGATACTCCCGAAAATATTTCATCCTCTAATCCCTACTTCAAGGTTTTTCACTTATCGCGGGTGGGCGTGGTCCCTAACACCCACGATAAATGAGGGACTACTGTATTAAAATAACTTCATCACAGGTTGTCCTTTTTTCAGAGCATAATAACTTTTAAAAAATCCTTTAAAATTTTTATTTTGTAGTAATATGTTGGTATTAATTTATGTGCAGAGAGAAGATGGTGATTGTGAGGGTAAACGTGTGTGTGTGTGTGTGTGTGTGTGTGTGTGTGTGTGTGCACGCACGCGCTGAAGTAACATTGTCCTTAATGTACATGTGTTTCAGTGGTTCCTGCCTCGGTTTAGAGCTGACTAAAAGAAGAAACTTCTCAAGCCTGAAGGCCTTGACCATCAGGACCCAGAGCATCTTATAGAGTAGAAGAGAAGAACCTCGGACCACTCTGGTGGGGGACCAACTCAATATGTAGGAGACCAATATCAGGTTTTTGATCACTGCAGTTTCTTTAAAGAGTGAGGAGGGTAAAAAAAAACTACTTCCCAGTAACCCAGATTTAAAGACGCACAAAGGCAGTTCAACCTCTTCAAAAACTGACATTAATGAGGACGATGAAGAGGATGGTGAAATGACCAGTTCTGACACTGCTAAAGAACTCATCAGACTCTGAATCAGAACGTGAAGACAGTATGAACGACAGGAAGGAGAGCAGGGCTCCTGAATCAGAAGTAAAAACGGTCAACAAATCTTTGAGCTGCTCTGAGTGTGGTAAGCAGTATGTCAGTAATCAGACTCTTCAAAGACACATGATAAGTCATTCAGGAGTGAAGTCTTCAAGCTGTCTGTTTAATAAGAAATGTGTTGGAGAGAAGAAAAATGTAGAGTCACCCAGGAAAGTCCAGGCAAGGCCAAAATCAATAAGCTGTGATGACTGTGGGAAAAGATTATTTTGCAAATCCCATTTAATCTTACACATGAGAGTCCACACAGGAAACAAGCCGTTTCCTTGTGATCTCTGTGGACACAGATTTAGTCGGAAGGATGCTTTAAACTTACACATGAGAGTCCATACAGGAGACAAACCATTTCCTTGTGAGCTTTGTGAACAAAGATTTAGTCGGAAGGATGCTTTAAACTTACACATGAGAGTCCATACAGGAGACAAACCATTTCCTTGTGAGCTTTGTGAACAAAGATTTAGTCGGAAGGATGCTTTAAACTTACACATGAGAGTCCATACAGGAGACAAACCATTTCCTTGTGAACTTTGTGGACGTAGATTTAGTCATAAGACAAGTTTAAACTCACACATGAGAGTCCACACAGGAGACAAGCCATTTCCTTGTGAACTTTGTGGATGTAGATTTAGTCGGAAGGATGCTTTAAACCTACACATAGGAGTCCATACAGGAGACAAACCATTTCCTTGTGAACTTTGTGGACGTAGATTTAGTCATAAGACAAGTTTAAACTCACACCTGAGAGTCCACACAGGAGACAAGCCGTTTCCTTGTGAACTTTGTGGACGTAAATTTAATCATAAGACAAGTTTAAACTCACACATGAGAGTCCACACAGGAGACAAGCTGTTTCCTTGTGAACTTTGTGGACATAGATTTAGTCATAAGGCTGTTTTAAACAAACACATGAGAGTCCACACAGGAGAGAAGCCGTTTCCTTGTGAACTTTGTGGACAAAGATTTAGTCATAAGTCAAGTGTAAACTCACACTTAAGAGTCCACACAGGAGACAAGCCGTTTCCTTGTAAACTTTGTGAACAAAGATTTAGTCATAGGACAAGTTTAAACTCACACATGAAAGTCCACACAGGAGACAAGCCATTTCGGTGTGATCTTTGTGGACAAAGATTTAGTCATAAGACACATTTAAACAGACACATGAGAGTCCACACAGGAGACAAGCCATTTTCGTGTGAACGTTGTGGACAAAGATTTACTCGGAAGACAAGTTTAAACTCACACATGAGAGTCCACACAGGAGAGAAGCCGTTTCCTTGTGAACTTTGTGGACAAAGATTTAGTCATAAGACAAGCTTAAACTCACACATGAGAGTCCACACAGGAGACAAGCCATTTCCTTGTGAACTTTGTGGACAAAGTTTTAGTCAGAAGACACATTTAAACTCACACATGAGAGTCCACACAGGAGAGAAGCCATTTCCTTGTGAACTATGTTGACAAAGATTTAGTGAGAAGACAAATTTAAACAGACACATGAGAGCCCACACAGGAGTGAAAACTTTTTAAACAGAAAATAATAAATAGGGATGCACCGATCCACTTTTAAATTTTTTACTTCAGATCCGATACCAATACATGTACTTAAATCTGGATATTGTCCGATCCCGTTCTGATATCATCGTTGATTTTATGACACTGTAATAATCTCCTCTCAAGTACAGTTTGTACAAATATATGCATGCATGCCCAAAATCGCAACTTCAGGTAATTTATATTATTCTTGGATAAGTTTCAAAGTTAGAATTAACTTCTGCTATCACAAAATGTGTTCTTTTTTATTATTATTTTTATTTATTCCTAGCTTTAAAGTGGATATTAAAGTGATTCATTAAGTGATTGTTTAAAGTTATACAGGTAGTCCTCGGGTTATGACGGTCTTGAGTTATGACGTTTCGTGGTTACGTCACGCATCTCATTTAAAAAAATTTATTTTGAAAAGTTTACTTTGAAAAGCCAAGTTACGGTTGTACTTCGTGTTTGACGAAATAAGCAGCAGCTTGACAGCAGCTTGAGGGCAGAAGCAGGCAGCGTGAGCAGTGGAAATGTACATGAAAACGGCTCTGGACCAAGGTTCACGGCAAAACCAGCGAAGCAGTGGATAAGTAAACGCTCTAGACCCAGGTTGACGGCGGTTTAACGTCGTAAACGGCAGATGGACGAAGCTGGACGGCGGTTTTACGTCGTAAACAAAAAGAAGATGACAGAGGGACGGAGGAAAAAACGGCTTCACCAACTTTCAAGTAGGAAATTAACTCTTTTTTTTCCCCCTTCATTATGGCTCTAAAACGTGTTTTTTGATAATTATGCAGGGTACTGTGTTAGGATAGGCTAAGTGCTTGGTAACTGTACAGCTAAAACTTCCGGTAAGTGAACGCTGGCGCATCCTGGCTGCTGCTGCTCGTTGTGCTTTTTTCTTGTTTTTGTTTTATTCAGTCCTTTCTGCTGTTTTTCACGGATCCTTGCCTGGGCATTTCTATATGTTTCTTGCTGTGAAGTGTCCTTGGGTGTCCTGAAAGGTGCTTTTAAATGAAATGATTATTATTTAGTACTGTACATGTATATGGGGCGGGCAGAACGTATGTATGTTCCAGCTTACGTCGAAATTCGCTTTACGACGTGGCGTAGGAACGGAAATCTGTCGTAAGTCGAGGACTAGCTATACAGTATATATATTAATAAGGGGCAGATATAATAAAAAAAATTATCTTTCTGCAATCTTTTCATTCAATGTTTTCTTTTTGATGAATTCTTGTTTATTCTGTTTCTTTTAAACGAATGAATTAATTAAATTAAATAAGATGTTAAATGGCTATAAATACACGTTCATGGCATAAACCAACACAGACATGTTTCTGTGTTTAGTATTTTACATTGATTAATAATGTAGCTGTTGTTGTTTAGGTTTTTTTATATATATATAATTGTTGTAATTTTAAATGTTTATGTTTTTTTTTATTTTTATGATTATCTACTGTTGTACTGATAAATATCTCCTGGAGGGTAAACTATATCTTGGCTGCAAGTATCAAGCTGTAAAATTCTTTGTTTTTTACAAATGATAACGGTTAGTCATTAATTACGATTAAGTTTAGCAACTTCCCAGTAAACATTCGAGCTCCGTGGCTTCAGCGCTGTGGTTTTCTTATTCAGACTGGGGTGGGCGGTCTAATTTCGGTCAGCCCTGCGCGCTCAGTCTGCCCCTCCTTGGAGATGGGCAGACTGAGCGGGGCAGATTGAGTGCGGCTGGCTGGGTTGGGCTGCCTGCTACATGTTCAGCAAGTGGAGCAGACCGCTGAAGCCACGAAGCTCAAATGTCCAAGGTAAAACTAACTTTACTGCGGTTTACTGTGGCTCTGCAGACATTGCTCGCTGCTGTCTTGCTTTGTGATGTTTCTAGTGTAAAATACTTCCACACAGCGGACATGTTTTGATGAAAATTGGTTCGCTAACTGTTAGCCACAGCGCTGCTCATTCAATCCTCACGTTCTAGCTGCCTACAAACTATGAAATTGATTTCCTGAATGTGAGGTGGGTCTTATTACTCTGGGCTCATGAAACACATCTCCGTTCAGGAAATCCATTACATGGTTTGAAGCCAACTTGCAGAGCACCTGGCAGGGAATCATGAGAAGTTTCAGCAGACACAGACATGCATGATGGATCGGAAATCTCTGCAGGTTGGATTGGAAAAGTCTGATACGTAAACTATGCTTGTATCGGAGGCCAATACCGGATCAGATCGGCCCCATCCCTAATAATAAAATAACTACCGGTATCATAGGCCATGAGGTACAACTGTTAACACCTAAATAAAATTTGTTTTGATTCTGTAAAATATATTCTGTGGCAATTTTCACCAAGTTCCCAATCTATGATTTGCTCTCTGTTTCTTAAGAATATTTTAAAAACAAACCAATTAAACCTTAGATCATAACTTGGACTATGTTTGTTCTAAAATACTGGTTCAGTGGTTGTGCAATATGTTGAGAGAACCAACCAACCAATCAAATCACTTTTTTTTTTCAAACAGTCAGACCCCATGAAATGATATTTGTGTAATTATTGAGGGAATTGTGATTTAATTACAGTAGTTAGTTACTTGGTTATTTAACCGATCTATCATGCAGATGAATTGTGTTTTAATGAGACTAACCTTATAGTTTTTTTTTTTTATAAATTACTACAATGTCATTCCTGTAAGCTGAATAATGTTTACATCATGTGTTAACGTCAAAATATGAATGAAACAATGTCAGAATTTCCCAGATTAAACTCCAACTTTAATGTAGGATTAGGCTACTTTTATACATGAAACTAAAATTACCCGACACCATCCTGCACCTAACTCAAATGGAGTTTGCTTGCCCCCCAGTGAGTTGCCACAAACCCAGAAACCCAGTACAGGATTTGTCCATTGACTTATTGAAGACCCACAAGAGGTCACACAGAACTAAAGTATTCAGTTCTCAGGTTTGCTGATAAAAAGTCTGAGAGGTGTGGAGGTTTGTGGTCAGTTACCACAGTTACTGTCCACATCTGTAGGTTGTGTATTCTGAATGCTGTTTATGTTTTTGTCAGGAGAAACATGTATGTATGTGTGATACTTCATTGTGTAATGATCCTTATGTGTGAGTCATCTTATTCTGTGTTATTTGATCTGAATGCTATGTTATTATAATGCTTTGGTATCACTGTTTGTGGAATGATGGTGCCAGTAACTGCTGGCTAGATGCTCATCATGCCCCTCCCCATCCACTGTAATGAACCTTGAGGATGTTTTCTTTTACGTGAGGCTGTTCTTTATAGTAGCTGTCTGGGTTTGGTTCTGTAAACACTAAAACAAGACTAGGATCAGAACCAAGAATAGGGAGTTTTGTGTACTTACATTGCATTGACTTTCTGTATTCTGACTGTTCCTCCAAAGCTTTGTGTTATTAGATTTGATGATATCTATACCTGATCGTTTGAGAATCAGTTTTTTTTTTACATCTTTAATTTGTAATTTATTTGAACCCATTCCCTGTATAGAGCTTTGGAACCTACGTCACTGCGTTGGAGGCGTTTATATGAGGATAAACTGTTATTCACAACAGCGAGAATAGATGGAAAAAATTATGGCACAACACCAACAATCCGAATTTAGACACTCACCAGAATATCTGGAACAAACTAGCAGGTATCTTGGTACACTGGAGAAAGCTGTATCAGGACGACTCACCGCTGATATCCAGGCCATTCATCACCTTTTTATGTCATGTCCGACACATGAGCTCCTTTGTGTTGTTTCCAGGCAGGAAACTATAAAGCGAAAGTCCATTTTCTATCTTTTGACGATTCTGGTCATGTGACCGGACATTTCATCCAATAATGCAACAAGTTTGTACCATTGCTAAATTGTTTTAACCCACTTTTGATGTAGAATCACCTAGAAATCTTATTTTTGACAGCTAATATTGAGGACAGTCAATATGGCAGATCCGACCCCATTCTATCCCATCAGCCTCTACGCCGCGGACCAGTGACGTCACGCTCTAAAACTACCAAATTAACCTTCAAAAGTAAAAGTTTACTTTATCTTAATCAGCATTGTTTCCCCTACCATTATACAAGCTAGGCGCCCTTCTCGGACAAAAGAACTGAGCACCAGTGCGCGGTGAGATGAGCACCCCGCCATGGCAAGTTATTTAGGGGAAACACTGACCAGTAGTTTGTACTTAGTTTATGTGTGCATATCCCTGATTTATCTTTGTTCTTTTGCATTAGAATAAAAAAAAATGACTCAAAATCCACCACAGAACTCGTCAGTAGTTGCAGCTTTTATCTGAATGACTACAAATTGAACGGGTAACTGTGCTGTTGTAGACAACTTGTTGGACATCATAATCAATGTTGTCACCCTGACACTTTTTTTCTGACAATAGTCAAATGTCTTAATTAATTCTTTCATATGTTAGTGTGATTAAAATGTTATGTTTTTCAATAGTGATAGTAGTTATGTCACATTTTATTAGTTGGTGTAAAGTAATTAAAATAAAGGCAGATTTTTAAAAAAAAAAACCTATTTTTTTCAATGAAACTGTTATCCAAGAAACTGCTTTATTGTTTTGCAGGCTTTAAAATAACGTCTTTCTCAATAATAACATACCAATCTGAAAAAATGCTATATTAGCTAATATTTAATATCTACACTTTTGCACAACGTTGTTGTTTAGTTTGTCCCTGATCCTGCATAAAAATGGTGACAAAGTAAACTAGTGGTGTTGTGCAAATGTGTTGATTTATTAGTAGCTCATGCAGCATTCTTTCACAGCAGAATGTTGTTGACAAGGAGTTGTTTTACAAACAATCACATTGGCTAAGTTGCAACAAATGTTGGTAGAGAATGAGATGCCATCCCACAGCAGTGTGTGACCAAGCTGGTGAGCAGCATGAAGAGGTGCCAGGCTGTTGTGGCTGTGTATGGTTCTTCCACATGCTTCTGGGGCTCCAGTTTGTTCCATGAGTAAATTAAGTTGTCAATATGTTTTGTTTCTTAAGACGTATTTGTTGAATTCAATAAAAGACACCAAACAAGAGTCAACAACAGAATAAGATGTTTGGTTTTTTCAGCTTCTTAAGACATATTTGTTGAATTCAATAAAAGACACCAAACAAGAGTCAACAACAGAATAAGATGTTTGGTTTTGTCAGCAGTTTGACAAGTTTTACATGAGCATCATCCTCATTTAGTTAATCTCCTAAAATGACAAATTAATCCAAAAGTTCTACTGTTCAAAATATTTCTGTGATAATTCACTCATGTTTCCAATCATTTTACAACAAGCTGTTTGGTTTAATACCACTCAACATTGAAAGTTTATTATCAAATTTCATACTTGATATAAAAGTGAAACCGGGATAAATGCAGCACACGAAGCTTCAAATAGAAGGGGTTCTTTATTCTCAAAAATAAACTATTCCCTCTGAGTTATATATATAAAAAAATAAAAAGTCCGTGTTTCGAACGGCAGCAAGCCTTAGCTTCAAATAAAATGGCGGACCGACAACACGGTTAGCACCCAACAGAGTAGCATGCAGCTGCACGTAACAGCTGAAATCTAACAGCGTGAAAGCTACTGCATAACAAACGGCAGCGGCACTCTACGAGAGAAAACAAACAGAAATAAAACATTAGCATCGTCTCTATAGCTTCATTCACGGAAGATAACAGAAATAAAACATTAGCATCGTCTCTATAGCTATTACCGAACACTTGGATTCTCTTTTCACGTGGCCAGAGTTGGTCTCCTTCACCAAGTCCATCCATCCATCCATCCATTTTCTTCCGCTTATCCGGGGTCGGGTCGCGGGGGTAGCAGCCTAAGTAGGGAGGCCCAGACTTCCCTCTCCCCAGCCACTTGGAGCAGCTCCTCTGGGGGAATCCCAAGGCGTTCCCAGGCCAGCCGAGAAACATAGTCCCTCCAGCGTATCCTGGGTCTTCCTCTGGGTCTCCTCCCGGTGGGACATGCCCGGAACACCTCACCAGGGAGGCGTCCAGGAGGCATCCTAACCAGATGCCCGAGCCACCTCAACTGGCTCCTCTCGATGTGGAGAAGCAGCGGCTCTACTCCGAGTCCCTCCCGGATGACTGAGCTTCTCACCCTATCTCTAAGGGAGAGTCCAGCCACCCTGCGGAGAAAACTCATTTCAGCCGCTTGTATCCGAGATCTTGTTCTTTCGGTCATAACCCAAAGCTCATGACCATAGATGAGGGTGGGAACGTAGATCGATCGGTAAATTGAGAGCTTTGCCTTTTGACTCAGCTCTCTCCTTCACCAAGTCTCAGATAAAATGTCCTTCTCTTCTGTTTTTACCAGTCCGTGCTACCGTACATAAACAAAGGGTTTTTTTCTCTATTTCCGGTCTTTTTAGACCTCTCTGTACCAACAGCACCACATGCGGACAAAAACAAGAATTACAACCAGTAGGTGAAAGTAAAGCAAAACATGTTTTTTTTTGTTTAAAAATACATGTGACATGTACCCATTTTTCACCTGGTTACATTCTCCCCTGCTTAAATGTCATCGTCCTCGGTGACAAAGCAACTGCTTTTTACCTCTTTTAAAGCTTCTCTAAAAAAAAAAACACAGAACCTAAGCTTGCAATAATCTGTGAAGCCATTTATGAGTTCATTTCTGGCCCCAACACTGACCTAGGTTGGTGATGTGGGTTTGGGTGTTTCCCTACATTCACTCTTCTACTCCTGCGGGGAGCAGGTGTGTGAGCTTGTCTAACGCCAGGAGGAGACACTGGAATCTCACCCAGTTGGTCAATATCGCCTGCTTCATTGTCAACATGCTCAGTCTCCCTCTGTTCAATCACAGGAAGTTCACATTCGGAAGTCAACGGAGTCTCTGCTCGCTTCTGAACACTTTCACCACTAGGACAATTTTCTACACCTGAACCAGGATTTAAGTCAAAAGAAACCTCTTCAATGACTATACCCCCATCATACTCATCAGATGAGGCAGTGTGTGATTCAGTAGTATTTGTCTGTTTGGCTACAGTGTTCTCACTGTGTCCCTGGTTTGTGTCTGGCACATGGACACATGACCTGATGTCAGCCCTGTTAACCGTTTTTGTAGGCCCTCCCTCTGCAGGTCGTACTATGCAAGTTGTGCCTACTACGTCTACGAGTTGGTAAACAACTGGACTCCATGCATCCTGAATTTTGTTACGACCAGCTGGTCTGTGTCTCAGGTAAACATACTCTCCAACCTCAATCGAAGGACAGTACACTTTGTGACTATGCCGAGCAACGCGTTTCGCAGCTTTCTGCTCTGCATACTCTTTAGCTCTTTCATGTGCCTCTTTGAGTCTTTGCTGGTGCACAGCAAGCCAATCAAGATTTTTATCAGGAGAACTTTCATGCGCAAGCAATGCATCAACAGGAAGATGTGGGTCTACTCCATAGAGCAAGAAGTAAGGGGAATATCCGGTAGTCGCATGTGGAGTAACATTGTACGCATAAACCAGCTCAGGTAAATGTTCAGGCCAACGCCTCTTTTTGTCAGGTGGAAGGGTGCGCAACAGTTCATGCAGAGTGCGGTTAAAACGCTCACACTGGGCATTTCCTGTCGGGTGATGGGGTGTTGTACGTGTTTTTTTCACACCATACATTCTACAAAGTTCAGCAATAACCTCCGATTCAAAGTTACGGCCCTGATCTGAGTGAAGACGTTCAGGTACACCGTACTTCATGAACCACTCCTTTAAGAGGACTTTGGCTGTGGTCTCTGCTTTTTGGTCACGTGTAGGGAACGCCTGGGTGAACTTTGTAAACACATCGGTAATGACTAGAACGTTCTCACGGCCATCGGAAGCTGGTTCAAGGAGTGTGAAATCTACTGCCACCACTTCTAAAGGTCGTGTTGCCAAAAAGGATTTCATTGGAGGGTGAATCTTTGGGTGAGGCATCTTTGTGAGAATACAACGCTCACAGTTCTTAACCCATCGCTCAACATCGTTATGCATCCCTACCCAGAATGCTCTCTGTCTCAACAACTGTAATGTCCTCTCTATTCCCTGATGTCCCATAGAGTCATGGACACTCTTCAGCACAGCTGCTTGTAAACAACCTGGAACAAGCAACTGAAAGCACTCTCCAACACGATCATCCTTCACCACTCTGTACACCAACCCATCACGTATCTGAATGTGTTTCCATTGTTTCCACAATGATTTGGCAGCACCAGGAAGATTCTTCCTTTCTTGTGAACTTGGCGGGCTACCTCGATCCACAAACTGTTTTAGAACATTTATCACTGGATCTTGACACTGAAATGTCCGCAGCTCTTCCTTGGAGTAACCGGGAAGAGTTGGTGTAGCCTCTTTAGCATGTGAATTGGATTTATCAGTTTCTGCAGCCCTAATCTGGTTTACCTGACAACATTGGACCCCAGCTGTAACCAGCTCGGGCTCAAGGGCAGTGCCTCTACAAATCAAATTGCAAATTGCAATGCAATCATCAAACTCCTCATCATCAGTTGGTTCTGGCTCCCCTGCTAACGGGTGTCGTGACAGTGCATCAGCGGCGGCGTTACACCGACCTGGCCGGTACTGCACATCAAAGTCGAAGGCAGCTAACTGTGCTACCCATCTCTGTTCAATAGCCCCAAGTTTTGCACTTTTTAGATGACATAAGGGATTGTTGTCTGATACCACAGAGAATTTAGAGCCCAGTAAGTACCCCCGAAACTTCTCTACTATTGCCCATTTAAGTTAGCCTGGTTGAACCAGACCCTGTCCTTCACTTTGCTTCGGACTAGGGTCTGGCATTCCTCCCATTGAAAACGATTTCTCCGTAGATTTTTGAACGGACCAATCAGAGAACAGAAGGCGTAGTTTTGTTAGCTTAGCCTGGCGAGGTCCAGGCTATTCAGATAAAAAGCTCAGAAACCACTCGGTGGATCTTTTTTTTGCTACCAGTGTGTAATTATATGGCTCTAATTTACTGACTGTTGGCCTTGATGAAACATTTGAGATAAAATTCAATTTTTTATCATTTATTTTCGTAGCGCACCCGAGGCTGTTTGGAAAATGTCAAACCGAAACTATTTAAATCCAGCAGATTTGACCAGTTCGTGAATTGATTTAGGAACTGTTGAGCTCAGAAACACTTTATAACGTCAGCTAAGAAATATAGTTTTTCTCAGGAAAGAAATAATAGTTTTTTACCTTGTTTTGTTGAAAATTCCTTCGTGGCGGCAGCCATTTTAACTGACGACGTCAGTCCCAGGGTTGCCAGATAAACATAAATTTTATTTTATTTTTATTTTTTTTACCCCTTTTCAGTGCAAATGTTCACTAAACTCAACACACTATTAATCTTATCAGACCCTCACGCAGCAAATATGACAGTTTGGGTAAAAAATAAAATAAAATAAGCAACAGTACTAGATGATTCGTTAATTCTTATCTGGCAACCCTGTCAACGTCGTTCAAAACTCCGCCTTCTGTTCTCTGATTGGTCCGGTCAAAAATCGGCCGGAGAAATCGTTGTCTATGGGAGGAATCCCAGACTGTGCAGTGAAGGGAAATGAGAATTGAGCGGAGCTGTGCAGGAATGGCGAGGGCCAGGCTACATTTAAGTGCAAGCAGCTCGAGTTTCATGCTGCTATAGTTTTTATCATTTCGCTCTGCATTTCTCAGCCGTCTACTTGCATATGCAATGACCCGTTTCTTGTCACCTTGCTGCTGACACAAGACAGCTCCTAAACCCTGACCACTAGCATCAGTTTCCAAAATGAAAGGACAAGTGAAGTCTGCATAACCCAAAATCGGAGCAGTCACAAGCTTTTCTTTCAATGTGTCAAATGCAATTTGACTGTTGGTGTCCCATAATGCACTTAGTTTTTGACTAGCTTTGGCTGTAGTAGCAGCTCCTCGACACTGATTCACTAGGTCATGTAGTGGGGCTGCGATCTTTGAAAAGCCCTCAACATACCTTCTGTAGTAACTACATAGGCCTAGAAATGATTGGAGTTCCTTAACGGTGCCAGGCACCGGCCATTCCTTGACTGCTGCCACCTTGGAGGGATCAGTTGCGATACCCTCTGCAGAAATTTGGTGTCCAAGGAATTTTACTTCCTTCTGCAAAAAGTGACATTTTTCCCACTTCACTTTTAATCCAGTGTCTCTCAAACGTTTAAAAACTAGATCCAGCCGTTCCAAATGAGACTCAAAGCTTGGGGAGTACACTAAAATGTCATCCAGATAGACTAACATGATGTCGAATATCAGGTCACTCATAGTTGCTTGCATCAATCTTTGAAATGTTGCAGGCCCGTTACACACCCCCATGGGCATGCGTACATACTCAAACAGCCCAAAAGGCGTGGTGAAAGCCGTCTTATGTCTGTCTCGATCATCCATGGCTACTTGGTGATACCCACTGGCAAGGTCAACTGTGGAAAAGTATTTAGCACCTTTTAGCGCATCAAAACTCTCATCAATACGAGGCAATGGAAATGCGTCTTTCTTAGTTTTTAGATTTAGCTTCCTGTAGTCTACACATAAGCGTATACTGCCGTCACCTTTGCGGACTACCACAACTGGTGAGGCGTAAGCGCTTTCACTTTCCTGTATGATTCCTTTTTTCAACAGTTTAGAGATATGCTCTTGTACTTCCTGGTATTGGTTAGGAGGTATACGACGATATGGCTGTGTGACAGGTACGTCATCCGCCAGCTTGATCTCATGTTTCACCTTATCCGTGTGACCCAGATTCTCCTCATCATCTGCAAAAACATCAATGTAGCTGGACAGCAATGAGCAGAGAGCGACACGCTCTTCCTCTGCGCCCCCCATGTCAAGTCTTTCCAAAATGGCTTGCACCTTACTGTCAGTTTGCACCATGTTAGGGTCAACTGAAACCTGTTCAACACCGGCAGAGATGCGTTGAAACTTTACTTGGCATGTCTGCTCACTCTCCGCAGGATCAACCTTTGAGATCATGCCTAGCCGTGTTCGGGGGCCTAACCACACTTCCTCGGCGGAGAAGTTAACCACCTGGAGCGGAAGAACATGGCTGGTCCTTGTGACAAGTGTTGGGATAACTGCTAATCCAGATGGTAGAGGAGTGGTCACTGGTTCGATGATCAACTGAGAGGCTGCATCTAAGGTTTTAGTGTGACCTTTTACAAACACAGTGGACATCGAGGATGCAGGGATGCGTACTTTGTTTCTTCCTGCAACCCGAACTACTGCCTTTCTCTCAATGCAACAGATCTGTACCTGTTGGAAAGCTGTCCTCCACCCAGAGTCTAAGGATCCACCCAAAGTGTTGTCAAACTCTGTTGTAACTAGCTGTCTGCATCTGTGAATGACATTCATACCGATTATGCATTCTTCAGAAACAACAGGGTTCAGTGACGGCTTCAGGACCAAGAAGCCACAATTTGGGATCTTTAAACTCATCGTCTCAATTTCCAGTTCAATATATCCCTGATAAGGAATGTCAAGTCCATTCGCAGCAGTTATTTTAAGCCAACTATTTGTAGCTAGCATGCTCTCATCATCACCAATATATTTTCTGAAAAAATCATCTGTCATAGTACTGACCTGGCTGCCAGTATCTAGTAAACAATGTGCTGACCTGCCATTAAGTTTTAGATCAACCACTGGACATTTTCCTATGGCACGCTCAATAATTTGTTCTCGTGTGATCTCCAGTGTAGGTGAGTCTACGACATGACCCTGCGTTACCCGACTCACTGCAACCAGGGTCTCTCGTTTCCCGACGGACTAGAAATGGGGTACTCATCAGAGTTTTTGTATCTTCTCTGGGGACACTGTTTGGCAACATGACCAGCAGTTTGGCACTTGAAACATATCGGCTTACCGTCAGGGGTAAATCTTGGACCAGTTTTGGTCTGAGA
>JBBPBX010040857.1:0-10066 GCA_038048925.1 Garcialebias charrua
CTTATATGACAAGGCCTCTAGAAACGTCACTGTTTGGTGTTTCAACAAAAGACTTGGGACGACTTGGACCATTCATAGCATTCAAATGAGTCACGGTGTATGAACATTTCCAACATTTACCCAAGAAATGCCACGTTTTGTCTTTGATGGCTGTTTATTTGCAGACACCTGCCATTTAATCACCAACACTTCAAAGCTGAAATAGTCTCCAGCACCTTTTTAAATGTGTGTTTGTGGGTACATATAGCAATTGCACCTTCATGTGTGGGACCAAAACACCTCATATGCAGATGAGGTTAACAAAACCCTCAGGACTGGTGGAAGGGACAGGGCTCTGCAACAAGTCACACACTGAATAGCTCAAGACAGTTTAAAAGCTTGGAACCCTGCACTTTTCAGTTTTTAATAAAAAAAAAAACATTCCCAGTTTAGAGGCAGAACACCTTCATCTCTCTACATTTTAATACAAGTAACTGACTGTTCAATCTGATATAAAACATTTCCTTTGGATTTTGCAATGTCATTACTAGAGTACAGACTTTTTCACAGCAGACATTTTGACATGACAGAGTAGGGCAGATTCAGGTTGACGCAGAAAGCTGCATTCCACAAAGTACATCTGCTTTTGCACGTGTTCTCCAGAACAACCAGTTTGCACAGCAGAAGCAGTGGAATGCAGCGGTCTTTATTACTATACTCGTCCTACTATTTCAAGTAAAATACATGCTCTAAAATAGGTTATTAAGTGTCTGATGGTCTGAACATTTTATTTTAGGTATTTTCATCCATCCGTCTGTCTGTCCACCCATTTTATTAAGCTTTTTTGAGATTGGGTCGAGGAGGGAAACCCAGACTTTTTACTCTCCAGCTCCTCTTTGGGATCCAAGCACTGCCAGACCGGAGAGGATATATAATCCCTTCAGCATGTTCTGGGTCTGCCTTACATCAGAGAGAGACGTGTCTGAAAAACTGTCAGAGGAAGGCGTCTAGAAGACATTCTAATCAGATGGCCAAACCAGCTCAGCTGACCTTTTTTTGATGTAAAGAAGCAGTGGTTCTAATCTGAGTTTCCCCAGATGTTGGAGCTCTGCACCTTATCTTTAGGACTGGGCCAGACACTCAACTGAGGAAGCTCATTTTAGCTGCTTGTATTTAGGATCTCGTTTTCTGGGTGCTCATCCATACTTTCTGACCGCAGGTGTTAATTGGAATGTAGATGCACCAGCATATGGAGAGCTTCGCATTGTAGCTTAGCACCTTCTTTTGTTTTCTTCTTCTTCTTCTTTTGGCTGTTCCCTTCTTCAGGGGTCTGCACAGCAAACTAAGTTGCACAAAGACTTGGCAATTATTTTTACGCCAGCTGTCCTTACTGACACAACCACAGACCACCAAGCTACCACAGCCCTCGGTGTGCAGCAGAGAGCTGACATCGAGGGCGCCCAGGGGAGCAGATGGTGGGGGTTAAGGACCTTGCTCAAGGCCCTGAGTGGGGCAATTGAGGGTGGAGACAGGTGTGGTTCCCTTTCAGTCATGTTCTCTCGATGCAACACATGCTATGGGAATTGCGCCCCCGTGCAATTACCTGAAGGAATACAATCACGCCTTTACGGCTAGGGCGTCAGCGTTGCGCCAGAGGCCCCGCCCTCTGGGTATTTAAGCCGCTGACGCCCATCCATCTTTCTCTTTTTTGCCCTTCACTCGCTTAAACCTGAACTACCTCTCTTCGCGGGACTTCTCTGTTGCTTCATCGCTCAACCAGAGGTGAGCTTGCTCCCTACACAGAGCGTACGGAGAATTATTCCTGCGTACTGCTGGACTAGCGAAAGCTAGTCCGGCACATTTTATCTTAACCCCAAAGTTTTTTCTTCTCCTCTCTCCACAGACTGCTTCGCTCGACGGCGCTAACTGCGCCACAACCGCTACCCCCGCTAACTCGTAGCGGGCTAGCCAGCGAAAGCAACGCGACGGAGGAGACGTCTCAAATTAAAAGAAAAAGGATTCTGGAAGGACTCGCTCGCCTTATCTCGGACATGCCTCAGGAGAAAGGAAAGCGAAAGACAAGACTTCCAAGGAAAACCAGTAGGACAGCGAGCCCAACATTGCGCACTTGTCCTAGCGGATGCGGTTTCTCTCTCGCAGCGACGGACACCCATGAGGCCTGTCCCGTCTGCTTGGGAATGTTACACGCAAAAACGGCGCTGGATACACCCGACTTTTGCCCACACTACAGCCAGATGCTGGAGGCGGTGCTGCGGCACCGGGTTGACCTTGTCGCCAAGGCCATGGGCGTCCCAGCAGTGCCAGTGGATCCAGACACCACTGAGCCCCTCACTCCCACGCCGGAGCTTGAGAACATGGCTCTGCACAACAGCACACGAGTCGAATGGGGTGACAGCCCTGACGTGCTGGCTCCTATGGTGGACTTAACAGTCAAATTCGACACTAGAGGCATGATGAACGAGGACGAGATCTCGATTTCAGCCTCAGGCGAATTTTCCGCGGAGGACGCAGACGTCGATACGAGGAACAGGGAGAAGACCTCTCCCAAACCCCGGTACCTGTGCTCCCGGAAACTGACTTTTCCATCCCTGCTCTGTTCGACCTGTGTCACAGAGCAACGGATACGTTGCACATCCCATGGCCAGAGCCTCCGCCTCGTCAACAGGTCACGAGGCTGGCAGGAAACTATTTTTACTCAAAGCAGCAGGCCACCACGAGGCAAAGGATGTCCGTGTTCCTGGACTTCCTCACAGAACTGACTCGCACCTGGCCTCAGCCCAGAGCTCCCATGCTCTTACCACTCTCGCAGTTCCTCGACGTGGACGGGATGGATGAGGTGGGAATAGCCAACGTGCCTCAAATTGAGGACACACTGGCGTCTCACCTGGCTCCCGTCATCCGAGAAAAAACCAACTCTTCCCAGCAAAGCTTGTCGAGCTTCAGCTTCTCTGCTCGAGAAATGCTACAGAGCTCAGGGACTCGCGCGCGCCATGAACGCGTCCGCGTTGATGCAGGCTTACCTGGCTGAAAAACTGCAACAGCTCCAGGTAACGACGGACAAGCAAGCTGCCGCTGACTTGCTGGATGAAGCCCGCAGGGCAACAGACTTCGTGCTCCGCATGATGGGAACAGCCGCTGTTGCTCAAGGCAGAGGCATGGCGGAAGTGGTCATCGCGATACGCCATCTGTGGATGACTTTAACTGATCTCCCCGAGGGACAAAAGGTGCCTTTTCTCCACCACTCGATAGAACCGACGGGATTGTTTGGGAAAGCTTTGGATCGAATTCAGACCAAGCTGGACCAGAGGCGCAAACATGCTGAAGCTCTCCGTGTGGGCATTCCCAGGGGAAGCTTCGCTCCCCCCCCAGGGAGTCTGCTGGGGGCAGACCTGCGTAGCCTCAACACCGCTCGGCAACTCTTGCCCCACCGCAAAAGCGGCCGGCGTACGAGGACGAGCACCAGCAGAGACTACCGCCGGGCCCACCTCGGACCGAACATGCATGGAGCAAAAACAGGTTTGTCCCCCGCCAGGCGGTCAGACACAGGGCCTCCTCGGCGAACCGGGACACCAGACAAAAGCGTGCCTGATGAACCAGGTTCACGTCTTGACTTTACACGATCACCCGCCCACGCGGTACGGGAAATGATCTCTTCATGTCCAGACTTTATTTGTAGCACGGTACAAAAAGCTGGTAACTCTGTTGCATGCACAAATCATGTTTTTCCTGCTGTGAGTGACATAAAGTCATATATGTCGTTACACACAAGCACGAATAAAGCTAAAAAAACAGCCCCTCTCTGTTTTATTGACTCCAAAAAAAAAAAAACACAAATAACTTCAGCAGAACAGGTCCCTCTGGCCTACCAGCCGTCATAAAGGGAGGGGGCCGTCTCCTTCCCCCCCTCCCTCACGGCTCATGGGGTGTTAGCCTAATCAATGAGCCCCGGCAAGGTTCCTCTGCTCAGTCTGTAGCAGACAGGCACAGAGGCGTCTACAAGCAGGCCCCTCACCCCTCATGGAGACAGGTGAGGGGGGTCACGTGCTCCAGTCCCCGCTCCATTGTGAACGACGGGGCGGTCAATACACTAACCAAGCAAACACGTGACATGTCCGCGCCTCAGGGATGCGCGCCGACAGAATCTAACGACGGGGGGGCCACGGCAGAAGCCCACAGGCAACCACAAGCTTCACACGTTCACAAAGGCAATTGTGATCAAACTGCTATGTGTGTAAACAAATCAGGGCTGAATCAGATTCCTCTTCCTGTTATTCGAAGGGAACTGGGCTCTCTATCACCAAACAATTTAAAGTCTGCCAAGCACAAAGAATCATCTCCACGTTCTCACGTTGCAGCTGTCTCCTTATCATTAATGGGCAACACGCAATGTCCAAGCAATGATCCGGCAGCACGTGACCTTTCTCACCGTGCTGGTTCAGCTCTGCTCTTAAACAATATCCCCTAATGGGTGAAACACAGACCCCGGGTGGGTTATCTGGCTCCAAAGCTCTGTTAAGGCCGAGGACCAGTAAACTAGACCCATCCAGGAAACGGATTGGGGTCAGGAGATCTGCTCGTTTACAAAACTCGCAGCTTCTCAGTCCCATGACCCCAAACAAGGAGAGAAAAAACAGACATTCTGCTCTACTTCTGTCTAATAAGGACGACAGGTTGCATCTGCCCTCGATCACTCTCGATCAGAGCAACCTGGCAGCACATCGGCAAAAAGGCCTTCTCCCTAACTTGGTTGACCCCCAGGGGATCACAGCATCCAAGGCCCTTGAAGGGGAACTGGACACACAAACTGTTCTTCTTCAGGGTCAAACTATGTCACCAGAAGGAGCAGTCTTGCCGCTTAGGTTGGGAGCTGTTAAAAATTTCAGCTTGTTGGCAGAAAAGAACAAGCTGATGGCATCAGGCCTGCTGGAAAATGTGGTAAAAACCATCCAAAATGCCCGTGCTGTGTCAACACAGTCTCTCTATGCACAGAAATGGCATATTTTTGAAGCTTGGTGCACAGAAAGAAATATTATTTCTTACTCATGCGACCTGGCTCAGCTCCTGACTTTCCTTCAGGACTTACTAGAAAAAGGTTGTTCTTTCTCAACGATTAAAGTTTTCCTATCAGCAATTTCAGCCTGTCACGAAGGCTGGGGACACAGGACACCCGGTGCGTATCCAATCATAATAAGATTTATGAAAGGCGTGCTAAGAATGAAACCACCCAGCAAGATCCTGACCCCTGGTTGGGATCATAGCCTGGTCTTGGGGGCTCTCTGTGATCCTCCATTCGAGCCACTGAGCGAGGTTAAGATAGATTTATTATCTTATAAAACCGCTCTACTATTGGCCCTTTGCTTAGCGAAATGCATGGGTGACCTCCATGCATTGTCTGTACATCCAATGTGTACCAGATTCGCCCCTGATGGGTCAAAGGTCACCCTAAAGCCTAATCCCGCATACATCCCAAAGGTCTTGACTTTAAACATAGGAGTCTGGACTTTGATCTCTCCTCTTACCCACCTGCTCCTGTCCTCACTCAGGAACAGGAAAGGCTGAAGGCTCTCTGTCCCGTGAGAGCTTTACGCACTTACATGCAGAGAACAGCCGAATGGAGAAAAACAAATCAACTGTTTGTGTGCTTTGCAGCACCTGCTACCGGAAAGGCCCTATCAAAACAACGCCTCTCACATTGGGTGACTGAGGCCATTAAAAGGGCATACAGTAGCAAAGGTCAACAGGTGCCCTCTGGAGTGCACGCTCACTCTACTCGGGGCTTGGCCACTTCGTGGTCACTGTTCAAGGGTGTACCAGTTGCAGACATTTGTGCTGCTGTGAACTGGAGCTCAATAAACACTTTTGCAAAGCATTACAGTTTGGATGTTACTGCGTGTGATGTCACTCAGGCTGTCCTTTCTAACACACAGTAGAAAGTAGCCTTGAGATGCCTGCTGGTCAAGAGCAGACGTTCACACTAGCATGCATTTTACTGAGAATTTCAAGGGCATGAATGATATGCACCATAACTCATGTTCCCTGAAGGAAGGGAACAAGGTGCAACATATCTGGCCCTTTTCAATGCTGAAATCTTGGTGAAGTGCAATTTTGGAGAAAGATGGATGGGCGTCAGCGGCATAAATACCCAGAGGGCGTGGCCTCTGGCGCAACGCTGACGCCCTAGCCGTAAAGGCGTGATTGTATTCCTTCAGGTAATCGCAAAGGGGGCGCAATTCCCATAGCATATGTTGCACCTCGTTCCCTTCCTTCAGGGAACATGAGTTATGGTGCATAACTTTCAGGTGCTTCACCTATCCCACCCCCATTTTGATGCTGTCAATACTGGGAGATAAACGGGCGATCTTCTGATCACATGCCCACCTTCTCTAACATCTGCGCCACAGAGTCAGAGTCAGAGAGTCTTTATTGTCATTTGCACCGCATGTGGTACATGTGATGAAACGAGATTATGTACACAGGGTCCCAGTTACATCCAACAACAAAATGTAAGAGAAAAATAGTAATAACATCTAGTATATAACTAAGATAAGAAAACATCAACTAGAAATACACTAAGCCCTAATGTAATAGAAAAACATCATTATAAACAGCAGCACGAACACGAGTCTGTATGATCAGATGGTCACAGATGAACACAGCAACATGAAACAGATCAGCATCAGCATGTTGTGATATTTTGCAGTGATTATTCTTATTGTTTATTTATTCATGAGTCTAACAGCCTCAGGGTAGAAGCTGTTCCTCAGTCTAGTGGTTCTACATTTGATGCTCCTCAACCTCCGTCCCGAGGGGAGTGGGGCAAAGAGTGTGTGTGCTGGGTGAGTGGGGTCTTTCATGATGCAGGTGGCTCTTTTCCTGCATCTGGAGGTGTAAATGTCTGTGATGGTGGGGAGACTGACTCCAACAGACTTCTGTGCAGCCTTCACCACTCTCTGTAAAGCTTTTCTTTCTGCAGCTGTGCAGCCTCCATGCCACACGTTGATGCTGGAGCACAGGATGCTCTCCACTGCACACCTGTAGAAGGAGGTGAGGACTGGGCTACTCAGACCAGCTCGTCTCAGCCGTCTGAGGAAGTAGAGTCTCTGATGACCTTTCTTGATCAGGCTGGTGGTGTTGTTGGTCCAGCTGAGGTTATCATTCAAGTGTACACCCAAGTATTTGTAGCTGGAGACCACTTCCACCGCAGATCCACTTATGTTCAGTGGGGTGTGGGTGTGATTGTTCCTTCTGAAGTCCACAATCATCTCCTTTGTCTTCTTCACATTCATGTGAAGGTTATTGTCCTTGCACCAGCTCTCCAGGTGTTCCACCTCCTGCCTGTAGCTGGACTCATCATTGTTTGTGATGCATCCCACCACCGCTGTATCATCTGCAAACTTTACAATATGACAGCCTGGATGGGTGGCTGCACAATCATATGTGAGCAGAGTGAACAGGAGAGGGCTCAACACACATCCTTGAGGAGAGCCAGTGCTGAGGGTTATGGTGGAGGAGGAGATGTTGTGGATCTTCACGGATTGAGGTCTGTTTGTTAAGAAGTCTAGTACCAGTTACAAATGGAGGGGCTTAGTCCAAGTGTGGATAGTTTGTCCATCAGAGTTTGGGGGATCATGGTGTTGAAGGCAGATGTGAAGTCCACAAAGAGCAGACGGACGTAGGAGTCCTTCTGATCCAGGTGGGTGAGAGCAGTGTGGACCACAGAAGAGATGGCGTCCTCTGTTGATCGGTTCTCACGGTATGCATACTGATGAGGGTCCTCGTTGATGTTGACGGTTGTCTTGATGTGGGTCATGACCAGTTTCTCAAAGCATTTTGCGACTATCGGGGTGAGAGCCACCGGCCGATAGTCATTCAGACCAGTCACTGTGGAGCTTTTTGGGACTGGGATGATGGTGGCGGTCTTCAGGCAGGTGGGAACTGTCTCCAGGGCAAGTGAGGTGTTGAAGATGTCAGCCAGCACCTCACAGAGCTGATCCGCACATTCCTTCAGAACTTTCCCGGGGATGTTGTCCGGTCCAGTTGCTTTATGAGGGTTGATCCTTCTGAGACTACCTCTCACTTCTGCTGCGGTCACGCTGAGGTGCTCTTCATCTGGTGGTGAGGTGAGTCTGGTGCTGGGTGGTCTATTTGGGTCTTCAAAGCATGCATAAAACTTATTGAGGGCATCAGGCAGAGATGGGTCTTTGGGGCATTGTTTGCTCCTGCCTTTATAATCAGTTATGCATTTGATGCCCACCACTCCCATATCTTGGCTTAGCTCCTCTTTTACATTATTTTGTTCTTACAAATACACTTTAAATAAAACTATTTCTTGTATCTGGTACAAGTAATGATTAATAGTTGGTTCCAGTATGTCATTTTACAAAGTTTGGACCTTGTATTACACACTTACTTAGTAGCTAATTAATGTCAAATGAAAGAGATGTAATGCTAGCTTGGATAGATTGGAAGGACTCTTATCTAGACAGGGGAATAGAAATTCATCACTTTTTAGCCTATTACATATGATACATACCCTGTTGAGAAAAAACTTAATGTTTTATTTTTATTCTAAACTAGAAAGTTTGTTTCTGCATCAAACACTTGTCATATTAAAGCAAGAGTTGTTAATGCCAACAAAAACATGCTGTGTCGAATGATGACTGAACATGTATGGTTCCTCACTAGAGTCACTTATGCAATTCCAAATTTACAAAACAAAAACACAATGCATGGAAAAGTCTTTTTTGGAGCACTTATTGCTAAAACAAGTTCTGAATAGCAGAATCACACAACAACAGAAATATATCTAGGCATAACGTATAATACAGAACAGCTATTTTTAAAAACTGGCACTTAAAGCTGACATACTGTATTTTACAGCTGTATATGAGTAAAGCAAACCAATTTAATTTTCCCTCTATGAATTGATGTGATGATTACAAAGTAGCAACTAAAAACAAGAAGTTACCCAGTAACTGCTCACATACCAATTTCCTTGGTCTTGTAATAACTCCTAATATTCTGTAGCTGTCCATAAAAAGCCTGACATTAACAAACATTTCAATTCAAGTCAGACTTAATAATAATAATAATAATGAATTTAATTTGTAACAAACTTTTCATTAACAAAAATCTCAAAATGCTACAAGTTGCAAATAAAATCAATGATCAAATAAAAACAAGTGATAATATCAACTAAAATCAGAGATAAAATCATGTGGAAGCAGAGTAGGCTTGCTTAAAAAGAAAGGTCTTTAAAGCCTTTTTAAAAGTCAACCAGTGATTGTGGAGCTCTCAGGTAGTCAGGGAGAGTTCCAGAGGCAAGGGGCAGCCACACAGAATGCCCGGTCTCCCATGGTCCTTAATTTGGTTCGTGGAATGGTGAAGGAGATTACTGTTCTGTGATCGTAGAGACCGGGTGGATGAATATGGAGCAAGAAGGTCCTTTAGATAATCTGGTGAAGTTCCGTTTAAGCATTGGTGTGTAATGAGAGCAATTTTGTACTGAATTCTGTAGGTGACAGGAAGCCAATGGAGGTTATGGAGAATGGGTGTAATATGTTCAAATTTACGAGCTCTCAATAAAATCCTTGCTGCACTGTTTTGAATATATTGAAGCTTCTGAAGGTTTTTGCCAGGGATTCCAATAAACAGGGAGTTGCAGTAGTCGAGCCTGGAGGAGACAAAAGCATGGACGAGTTTCTCAGCATCAGAAAAAGTTAGAGATGGGCGAAGTCTGGAGATGTTTCAAAGATGGAAGAAGCAGGTTTTAAACAGATGCTTAATGTGATTTTCAAATGTAAGATGAGAGTCCATTTTTATTCCAAGATTTGTAAAAGAGGTGGAGAGGGGTATGTCTTGTCCAGAAAAGGAAATTGTTGTTATAGTTGCTGCTTGTATTTGGTGAGGGGTGCCAATCAGTATGGCCTCAGTCTTGGAGCAGTTTAATTGAAGAAAGTTCTGATTCATCCATGCCCTTATCTCCTCCAGGCAGGTAGAGAGGGCAGTGAGTGAAGATGGAGATGACAATGGTGATGATGATGATGATGATGATGATGATGATGAT
>JBBPBX010040858.1:3545-29154 GCA_038048925.1 Garcialebias charrua
TTTTGTTATCCTTTCAAATTAATTATTTTTTTATTTGTTGGTAAGTTAATTATTTTTGTGAATCTTTTTTATTTATGTATGTTATTCATTTTAATAATATAATTTTCATTTATTCTAATATTTATTTTAATTAAATTAAAATTTTATGTATTTAAATTATTTATTTGAGATCCATTTAATGTAATTAATTTTTTTTAAATTATTTTAATGTAATCAAACTTCATTTGAACTCTGGACTGGTTTATTTTGCAGCTTTTCGTCTGGAGCTGATGGTTCCAGTGGATCTGGACGAATCAACGGAGCACCCTCTCCTTCTGGTTCTGTACGTCGTTCAGTTAAAATAACCTTTGAACCTTCAAAGGGACAGTTCAGATCTTTTGAATTGGGGTGAAATCATGTGAGCTTTTTGCATCTGCACCATTTGAAGAATTGGTTTGAGTCAGAACGGAGTGTCTTGATGCTGCTAAATAATCCAGGTAAATAATTCTAACAAGGTTACGTCACGTTCTCTGGATGGATCTGACCGGAGGGTTGAAACAAATGCAGAGATTAAGAGATTAATAACCTTTCAGCTGAGGCTGTGAAATATTTAAGTAAACTGGTCTCTGTGGTTGATAAAACTCTTCACTGGTTTCACTTTTCAGAAATTTATTTTCTTATTAATCAGACCTGGGGGCTCTAGATAGAAGGTTTTGTGAAAACTGCGTTAGGTGAGCCGGAGTTTAAGGAAACTTGAAGTTACCTCCAATAAACTCTTAAAAACAGATGAAAGAAGCTGAACTGAGCCGTTAGTTTCACTTTCTTTGTTTTTTTTAAAACCTCATAAATCTCTGATCAATGTTGCTTGATAAAAATCACAAATCTTTTTATAAACAAAAGTCAGTCTTTTAGAGGCGTCTCAGCCTGAAATAAAATCATACAAATGAAAAGGTCAAATTAAAACTTGGGTTTGGACTTTATTTTCTCCGCTTCAGAGACGACAAACCAGTGCGTGAATTCTGTAGTTAGTCTGTTTTAAATAAATGAGGCTCTTCCTCTCAGTACGTAGCTGCAGAGGAGCTTGGAGGACGTGCCGCATGGTCCTAGTGCCTGAACTGTTTGTTTAAACTCCTTCCATACAAACTATTTAAAGTGATAGAAACATTTTTCTTTCGATAATTTCACCAAACGACGGGGTTTCTCGGGTTCAGTTTGTTCCTGGGCCTCACGAGATTTTGTGATGTTAAAAACTTGGTGTGAAATGTAACGTCCAACACGTCAGGAGGATTAAACCAAGCACAGGATCAAAGGAGGATATTTAAATAATATGGTTATTTGCATGGATCATTAAATTGTTTCAGCCACTTTTTCCACAGATCTTCACTTCAGAAGATCAGAACTATCACTTTAATATGTGTTTAATATTTTTATGTACACAAAGCAAAATAAATATTAAAATAGTTTTTAAAACACATATTTTTAGAAGAGCTTGATCTTATTTTGGTGTTTCTTTGGTTGTTTTGTAGCGACAGCGCCCCCGGTGGTCAGGCCGTGAGTGACCGGTTCTCCCTCGACTGGGACTCGGTCCTGGTCGGTTCGGACCGAGCCATCGTCGCCCGTCTGGACGGGCGGGGCAGCGCATTTCAGGGTCAGAGGATCCAACATGGGCTTCATCAGAAACTGGGAGTCGCTGACGTTCAGGACCAGATGGCTGCCGTCGAGTACGTCTGATCTAAGATCTGAGGTTCTCTAAAAACATGACGACAGAAAATGAAAGAGTTTGAGTCAAAGATCGGAGGCGTTTGGAGCAGACTGAGAGGGCGGAGCCAAGCCAAAGGAGGCAGGGCTTTTAGTTTTCACAATACTTAGCAGCTTAGCAGCTGCTGAACACGGAGAGGGCGTGGCCAAGCCAAAGGGGGGGAGCTTTTAGTTTTCACAATACTTAGCTGAACACGGAGAGGGCGGGGCCAAGCCAAAGGGGGGGAGCTTTTAGTTTTCACAATACTTAGCTGAACACTGAGAGGGCAGAGACAAGTCAAAGGAGGCAGGGCTTTTAGCTTTCACAATATACTTAACTGAAAATGGAGAGGGCAGAGACAAGTCAAAGTGGGCGGGGCTTTTAGTTTTCACAATACTTAGCTGAACACGGAGAGGGCGGGGCCAAGCCAAAGGGGGGGAGCTTTTAGTTTTCACAATACTTAGCTGAACACTAAGAGGGCGGAGACAAGTTAAAGGGGGTGGGGCTTTTAGTTTTCACAATACTTAGCTGAACACTGAGAGGGCGGGGCCAAGCCAAAGGAGGTGGGATTTTAGTTTTCACAATACTTAGCTGAACACTGAGAGGGTGGGGCCAGGTCAAAGGAGGTGGGACTTTAGTTTTCACAATACTTAGCTGAACACTAAGGGGCGGGTCCAAGCCAAAGGAGGTGGGATTTTAGTTTTCACAATACAGGGGGTCCCCGACTTACGAGCGAGTTCCGTTACTACGACTATCTCGTAAGACGAAAATCTCATAAATCGGGGACTATCTTTTTTCTTTTTTTTTTGTATATACCGCACGAGCCGCCACTGAACACGTACATGTGCGGTAATGAACAGTTACCAAGCATTTCAATTATCCTAATACTTTAAAACATTTTTAAAAAATATAAAAAATTAATTTCTTACTTTGAAAGCCATTTCTCCGACCATCCATCCAAACGAGCTGCCCACAGCTGCACTCGTTAGCTGTTGTTAGCTCCACGTTAGCTGCGTTCGTTAAATTGTCAGTTCATCAAAAGGGTGTCAGCGCTCGCTGTTTAGCTTAGCGTTAGCTCGGTGTCCCCCGACATCTTAGGCTGCAAGGCGGACATTGAGGCGAGCTCCCGGCCGCAGATGGCCTCTCCGCGGCCTGTCGGCTTGGTGTCCCCGCCCGCTTAGCTCCGCTTAAGCTTCGTTAGCTGCGCTCAATAGCATGTCGGGCGGCGTAGTAGGAGCGATTGCGGAGTGATCCGCGGCTGCTGCTCTGGGCCTGAGACGTCCACAGAGTTCACAGAGTGTTTCCAGCTAATTTATCCTATGAGACACCCTCTTATGGGAGAAACGGTCATCCAAAGCCGGCTGCCGAGTGCCAATAATGGCGGACCTCACTTGACCGCACTTGGGGACCGTAAAATGGCGGACACGGATGCATTTCCGGAAATGGCCAGAAGTAGCGCAAATACGCTTAAAATTGTAATAAAACATTATAAAAATAATTATACTTTATTTATAAAGCCATTTAAAACAACCACAGCTGCAACAAAGTGCTGTACACATTAAATTAAGAACATTTAAACACAAAAAACCACACTTTTTTTTTTTCATATTTTTATTAAATATGATAACCTCGTAAGTCCGGAACCTCGTAGGTCAGAGCGCTCGTAAGTCTGGGACTCCCTGTACTTAGCTGAACACTGAGAGGGCGGGGCCAAGTCGAAGGAGGCAGGGCTTTTAGTTTTCATAAGACTTAGATGTGTGTCTAAAAGGCTAATGATATAAAATTAAAATAAAAAAAACAACAGCCGAACATTTAGCAATACAGGCTGTCTGATTAAAACAATTAATAAAACCAGAAATCTTCTAGCCATTGTTGTACATTGTTGTACTCACTTTAGCAGACCTTTAGCTACTTTTTGCAATCAGCTTGTTAGCCTTTTACTAAATTCTCTTATAATTAATGTTTTGCTGCTTTTAGCTAGCAGTAGCCTACTATAAGCTATAGAAAAATAGCTAACTGAAATGGCAAAAGTGGCAAAATTGTAATACTGTAAACACTAAAAGTAGCAAAACGCTACCTAGAAGCTAAAAAAGCAGAACACTAGCTAAAAGCCACAATTAGCAAAATACAGTAGTCAATAAAAATCAAAAAGCAGCAGAATGGTAGCGAACAGCTGAAATTAGCAAAAAGCAGCAGAACTGTAGCTAAAAACTAGAAGTAACAAATGGCTAGCTAAAAGTAGCAGTGCAGTATTTCAAAGCTAAAAGTAACAAAAAGCTTCCAGGAAGATAAAAAAGGCCACTAGATAAAAGCTAAAGCTGGGTAGCTAAAAGTAGCAGAATCTAGTTTAAAGTATAGCCTACAGTAGCTAAAAGTAACAAAAGTGGAGCGAGAATTAGGACACTAGTTAAAAGCTAAAAGTAAAATGATACCTAGAAGCTAAAATCTTAAATCTTAAAAGTAGCAGCTAAAGCTTTGGTTAGTTCAGAGGCTGAGGAGACCGATGTAACTTTATATCTGTTTTTTTAACCTTTAACCTTTAAACGTCACTTCTCTGTTTTCAGGCACCTGATGGAGCTGCCCTACGTGGACAGAACCCGAGTTGGAGTTTACGGAAAAGTACCGGACATTAGTCCCATGAACCCGTTTACCGTGTGTCCCCCTGGCCGTGTCTCTCTGACTGTCCCTGTCTGTTTTCAGGCGTACGGCGGTTTCCTGTCCTCCCTGCTGCTCCTCTCTCGCAGCGGCGTGATTAAATGTGGCGTCGCCGTCGCTCCCATTACAAACTGGAGACTTTATGGTAAAAATAAAAAAATCAGCCATGAGACAAAACAATACGTTAAAAATAATGGAGATGAATTTAAGATAAATTATAAAACAAAGCGACGTGTTTTCAGACGTTGGTAAATATTTATTTTACTTCCTTAAAGGATCGGCCGGCTCGGAGAGGTACTTCGGTTTTCCGACCAAAGAAGATTATAAGTACGAGGTGAGGTTTGCAGCTGCGCCTTCGTGTTCCCAGAACCTTAAAACTGGTTCTGAGTCGGTGGCAAAACTAAATGTTTTTTGTCAGGTGTTCAGTCTGCTCAGCAACGTCTCCACACGCAGTCCAACAGACTTCCTGATCGTCCACGGCACGGCAGACGGTGAGTTTTCACTTTTCTGCTCCCATGGAGCCTTTCCACAGAAGCTGATGCACCCCCATACCATCAGAGAGGCAGGCTTCAGAACCGTGCGCTGATTCTCCTCTTTAGTTTGGAGGTTGTGACATTATTTTGTTTTGTTCTAAAAATTGTACAAGTTCTTAGTTTTCACATTTATTGTGTTTAAAAACAGAAATAATCCGACTGTAAATCATGCGTGAGCTAAATCAGATGTACCGTATTTTACGGCCTATAAGTCGCCGTTAAAAAAAAAATTATAATAAATTTCATGTCCTGCGACTTATGGGGCGAAGCAACATATTTATGTATTTTTTCCCATATTTTTAGACCAATTTTTGGCTGAGACATGACCGTTTCCATTCATTCTGACGAAAAAAATGGAGCAGTACCACTTTCGGCCGCTAGGGTCCACCGACCATTCCCAGCTCATGTGTCCGAAAAAAGTCTCCTCTGGTCTGACTCACTCTGTCGCAGCCTGGCCTCCTGAACTCTGGAGGTAGGTCTGAACTAGTGTTTGTTAGCAAAATATCTCAAGAACCACACAACAGATTTTGATGAAACTTATAAAAATTAATCACTGGATGGATATTTACAACCTAGTAGCTGTAGGAGATGTTTGAGCTAAAATTCGATTTATTTATAATTTATTTTCGCGACCGTTTGGACGACATCAAAGCGAAACAATTTAAATCCAGCAGATTTGACCATTACGTGAATTTGGAAAGGTTAAGCTCAGAAACACTTTTGCTATGTCAGCTAACAAATATATATTTTTAAAGTGTTTTTCTTGCTAAATTTTAAAGAAATAAAGCGGTCCCACCCGCGCGCGTGCACATGGCAAAACTACTTTTTAAAATCCAGCAGATTTGACCATTACATGAATTTATTAAGGAACGGTTAAGCTCAGAAACACTTTTGCCATAATTTTCAGCAAACAAATAATTGTTTTTACTGGGTTAATCTTGTTAAAGTCCTTCCGTGCACGCCCCTGTGGCCGCCATTTCCAGCAGGGCAAAACATCGGCCCACATTTCCGGGTTGTCAACGATGACGCGTAACATACGCGACGCGTCAGCGGTGACGCATAATAGATGCGACGTATACGGAGGTGCGACACGTTTATGGATTTTTCCACATTATTGGACTAATGCGACTTATGGGGCGGTGCGACTTTTCGGCCGGAAAATACGGTAAACAACATTTAGGCTCCGCCTCTAATTCAACAACCAGCCTGTTTGACTTCAGGCTGAATAAACGTTTTGAAGATGTTTTATTTTCAAACAAGTTCCAACAGCTTGTTGTTGATGGCACACACCTGTTTACAGGTTTAATCTGTGCAGGTGTTGTTTGACGCGCTTCATGTTTTTTAATCGTCGTGCGTTCATGAAGTATTCACACGACTGTGATGCATTTTTATTCCGTACGTTTTTCTGCGCAATTCTCCTCTTGCAGTTTTCATCTATTTCAACAAATCATGATTCAAAACGTTCAGCTCTTTCAGGACAATCCTGTGACTTTTGGTTTTGGTACAACTTTAGCTTTTTGAAATATTTTAGCCTTTTCTGACATTTATTTCTCTCATAGAAACTGAATTGAGTTCATTTTGTATCCTTCAAATCTTTAGCTCTGTTTACCACCTTTTTTAGCTTCTTTCACATTTTGTTCTGCTTCAGCTTCTTTCAGCTTCCTTCTGCAAATTTAAACTTTTTTTCCCAGGTTACTTTCATTTAATTTCAGCTGTTTTTCAGCTGTTTTGTGCTCCTTTTAGATTCCTCTTAATTACAACATTTTTGTGCTTCTTCTAATTTCTTTCTGCAAATTTCAGCTTAATATGCTCCTTTCAGCTTATTTCTGCTAGTTCAGCTACTATTTAGCAATTTTATAGCCTGGTTAAAACCAGACCCTTGTCCTTCACTTCGCTTCGTACTAGGGTCTGGACTTTCTCTATAGAGAACCGATTCTTGCTGGAGGCGTGGCCTCTGCTGAGGTTACCCAATCGTTAACGTTTGGCCGTGACGTATGTTGCAGCTCCGCGCAACATACGTCACGTTAGCCTGTCCAGTCCAGTTAGCCTGGCGAGGGCTGTTCAGCTAAACAGCTCAGAAACCACTCGGTGGATATTTTTTCTGCTACCAGTGTGTAATTATATGGCTTTAATTTACGGACTGTTGGCCTGGATGAAACATTTGAGATAAAATTCGATTTTTTATAATTTATTTTCGTAGCGCCCCCGAGGCTGTCTGGAAAAAGTCAAACCGAAACAATTTAAATCTAGCAGATTTGACAATTTCGTGAATTGATTTAGGAACTGTTAAGCTCAGGAACCCTTCTGCTATAACGTCAGCTAAGAAAAACATTTTTTCTCAGCAAAGAAATAATAGTTTTTTACCGTGTTTTATTGTAAATTCCTTCGTGCAGGCAGCCATTTTAAGCAGGGCAAACTGACGACGTCAGTCGACGTCGTTCAAAACTCCGCCTTCTGTTCTCTGACTGGTCCGGAAACTCCGCCTTCTGTTCTCTGATTGGTCCGGTCAAAAATCTGCCCGAGAAATCCTTGTCTATGGGAGAAGTCCCAGACGGAGCAATGAAGGGAAATGAGAATTGAGCGGAGCTGTGTAGGAAGGCGAGGGCCAGGCTAGCAATTTTATGCTAATTCAAGCTTTTTCAGCAAATTCCACAGTTTTGCACTCATTTAAACTTTTTTCAGCCTAATTCAACAAAAATGTGCTCTCTCCTCTTCCTTCTGGCAACTTCAGCTTCTTTTTGCTTTTTTACTTTTCAGCTGTTTTTCTTCATTTCAGCCTTTTTCAGAAAATTTCCACTTTTTGTGCTAATTTCTGCTTCTTTCTTTCTTTTTTAATTGGACAATTTTTTGTTCTTTTTGCTTTCTTTTGCTAATTTAAGCTTGTTCTTCCTTTTCAGCTAACTTTTTAGGATTTTTTTAAAGCTCATTAGCTGTTTTCAGATATATCCAAGTTTTTGTAGTAATTTCTGGTACTTTCAGACTAGTTAACCTCTTTAAGCTAATTTCAGCTTGTTAAGCTCCTTTCAACTTTTTCCAGCTAGTTTCAGCTTTTTCAGCTACCGTTTAGTTGTTTTTAATGCTAACTTTAGCTTTTTCAGCTAACTTCACATTTTTTTCCCCTTCTCATTTCAGCTCTTTCCACTTACTTCTGGTAGTTTAAGCTTCTTTCTGACTATGCTGCTACTTCAACTTTTTTTTGTTGTTGCCAATTTCAGCTTTGTTTAAGCCTATTTCCTAATTTTTGTGTTCTTTGTTCTGCTAATTTAGGCTTGTTCTTCCATTTCAGCTACATTTCAGCATGTTTTTAATATCAGCTGTTTATCAGCACGTTCTTCTGCAACAAACATTCACACTGCATTCTCGCAGGAAATGCAGTTTCTTTAGTTTTATTTGTGTCTGTAGGTTTTACAAACATTTTACTAGTACTGTAATGTATTTATTGTTTATCAAAGATAATTTAAAAATATTATATGTATTTATTAATATATTTATAGTATAATATAGTATAAATATTAATATATTTATAGTATAATATAGTATAAATATTAATATATAGTATAATATGGTATAAATATTAATATATTTATAGTATAATATAGTATAAATATTATATTTATAGTATAATATAGTATAAATACAGTATTAATATATAGTATAACATAGTATAAATATTAATATTCAGCTTCTGTCCTGCTGGGTTCAGGTATTTGTAAGAATTATGAGGAGGTCAATATTAATACTGACCTCTTTATCCTTAATTAATCTACTTATTCAGATTGAATAGTAAATTCACGGATTCTGTTCTTTTTCAGTTTACCCAATATCTCTGTGATCTTTATGATGGATAAATAAACAGAGCCATTAAGTGACAAAGACGTTAACTTAGTTTGATATGTCAAAGAGACACTATCATTTATTTAAAATAAATCAACTAAATTAACACCATTACACTTGATTGACATGATTTCACTTTCTTTCAATTTAAAACGTCAGCACACTTAAATTCAACACAACAGACTTCAATATTGGATGTAAACATATTTAGTCTGAGGGCTCTTTAAACTTAAAATAGTTTCCAGCTTAGGTTGAGAGGGGAAAGAATAGGAGGAAAGATTTAAGAAGAATTGGGAGGTTAAGAGAGGAAGTTTATCTTGCATTTATGAAACCAGATGACACTCTTCCGTACGCGTCCAGCTAAGATATCATCACACCTCCAGCAAGCAAACAGCTGCTCCTTTACCTTAAGACGTCCGCCTTGGTTCTGGTAAAGAGCTGTGGTCAACTTTAGACTGACAAGTCGTCGGTCCCGCAAGTCCAAGCTGGACTCCACGCGTGTTTACCTTGTCGGTGTCGGTGATACTCGCTTTCATCGGCAAAAGTCGTGGCAGTCGTGGTTTCTTGGCTCAAGATAATTTATTCCAGGAAGGAATAACAAACGCTCGTTCGAGGTGGACTCATAACAGCCTGTTATCAGTCCTTAGCTGAAGACGCAGGTCGTTAGCTCTTGACCAAAACGTACCCAGCTCTTGGGAAAGGTTCACATCTCTTTGAAATTCCCAACAAACTCTGAAGCGTTCTCGCACAGTTAGAACTTAAAAAGCAGGAACAAAGAGAGGAGTGGACTTGCCTTATCAGGCCCAAGGTCACAGCCAGAGCAGAGAGAGCTTTGTTTAGGGAAAGGCACAGCGAGCTGGAGCCCTTTCATGAAAAACAAACGGGTTACTGTCTTCTGAGTTTCTAAACAAAACCGTCCGGTCTCTGTGACCCGAGATTGCACCTTTGACACAGCAGTGAAACACAGTTTAACTCTCACAGAATAACACAGCTTAAAAGCGCACATCATGAAAATGACAAAAGTTATTCTTTTGATCACATTAGGATAAAATCAAAGATAGAAATAGTCTCTTTTGGTGACTATATTTATCAGATTATAGCTAAATGAATGATTTTGTAGTAAATGTCTTGCTTTACTGAGTGGTCAGTAAAGGTCATCACTGGACAGTTTCAAAAACCTTAATTTGACCCTGGGTAGGTCCATTACATCTCCCCCCTTTTGGAAGCCATCGCCAGTCCTTGGGGATGGGGTCCAACACGAAAGGAAACCTTGAACTGTCTTTGATCTTGAAGTAATCCAGCAAGTGGAAAAGAAAAATCAAAAATTATAATCCCATAAAGTTTTTGAAATTCCATACTGTTCGGAGGTAATCCCATTGCGAAAAGCTTTTAATCCCTTGGAAAACTGAGTCTGTTAACTCTTGGCAAACAAAGTCTGTGATCCTTTGGGAAACAAAGTCTTATAATCCACAGCGGTAATTCCACAGCAGTAATTCCACAACGATTAGTTTTGTTGATTGATCAGCAACAATTGTTTTCATAATCAGCATGTAGAGGGGATCCCTCGATTGACGCAGAGGAGGCGACCCTTGGATGAAGGTTGAAGACCAAGCGTTGGAGCTGCAGGTCCCCACATCGAAGGTTGTTGGCTGGTTGGTTTCCAGTCAGTGCCACTCTGGTTCTATGTGTCATGCAATTATGTGGTTTTTTAAGGTGGGCTTATGATTGGGATTTTACATTAAGCCTTACCTATATGCACCTGGTATGTAAGCTATCATGGTTTAGATCAGCTACGATTACCAATTAAGGGGTGGATCAATTCTGTAAAATTAGATATAGGGATCTTGTCAGGATTGTGGGCCATTTCTCAGGTGTTTTGGGTTTTGGGTAATTACTGGACTGCTGCATTCTCAGGTGTTTTGGGTTTTTGGTAATGACAGTGCATATATTAGTTTATGTGGGTGTGGGTTTGAGTGTGGGGTCATTCGTCGATCTACCTGGTGTGTCGTGTCCATGCTTGTGCCACATCCTAACTCAAAGAGTCGTGAGTACTGCCCTGTCTTAGTTATGAGTTTGTGTTCACAACACATTAAATGATTTATTAATTTTCAACTCGTGCCTCCGAGTGTTCTGCCTGTCTGCATCTCTGGGTTCATCCAACACCGCACCAGATCGTGACATAATGACCCCACCTAACCAGAACCCCCGCAGACAGATGATCCAAGTCACTCGTGAGCAGAATGTGACGGCTACAGCTCAGAAGGAAGCAGCCGCCATTCGAGTCAGCGGGTTTCAGACGGCACCCGGTTGGAGTTGCGGACCCGGAGTGGAAATCCTGCCATCTCCTCTCTTACTGGAGGAGCGAGCGCGGAGGAGACGCGGGGGCGACCGCTCCGACATGGTTTTTTTCTGCCCTCCTTCGCCTGCGTTGGCTTTGTGGTCCGTTTCTGAGGACGACTCGGAGCCCGAAGCGTTCTGGTCCAGTCCAGTTTCGGCACCGCGTCGCCGCAGGAGGAAGCGGCGAACGAAGGCGCTGAACGTTTCCGGGTTTCTGCCCGCCCCGCCTACTGCCCCAATTCCCACGCTGTCAACAGCGCCGAGGGGGATTTCGTTGGGGGAGGGGTGCCCCGCCTCGTGCTCTGTGACGTCTCCGGGGAGACGTTCGCTGAAGGGGGGGTATGTGGTCCCAGTTCACACGGCTGCAGGACACACAGAGATGGATCCTGCACGACACGCAGCTGGGGACCCAAGGATGCCTCCTCCAGCAAAGCCTTCACGGAAGGAGAAGTGTGTGAGCTCCCACTCTGAGGACGAACGCACAGAGCACTCATCAACCCCAGGGGTCGCTGTTGTACAGATGCGGGAGGCCACTCTCGTTATCCAGCAGATTGAGAGACTGCTTCAGGCTGCCCTCAGTAGTGTGGACCTACAACATAAAATCAGGTCTTTTTCCCTTGCAGAAGAATTAATCATTGCCAATTCCTGTTTGCTACCAGATCCAGGTCGCACACAGATACTGACTTGGGTTAAGACTTTGAGGGATGAGTCCATGCTGTTGTTTGCTGCCCTGTCTACGCCAGCAGAGGGCGCTGCCCTGTCTACGCCAGCAGAGGGCGCTGCCCTGTCTACGCCAGCAGAGGGCGCTGCCCTGTCTACGCCAGCAGAGGGCGCTGCCCTGTCTACGCCAGCAGAGGGCGCTGCCCTGTCTACGCCAGCAGAGGGCGCTGCCCTGTCTACGCCAGCAGAGGGCGCTGCCCTGTCTACGCCAGCAGAGGGCGCTGCCCTGTCTACGCCAGCAGAGGGCGCTGCCCTGTCTACGCCAGCAGAGGGCGCTGCCCTGTCTACGCCAGCGCCCAGACTGGTTCCCGTGCCAGCGCCCAGACTGGTTCCCGTGCCAGCGCCCAGACTGGTTCCCGTGCCAGCGCCTAGACGAAGACCTGCCTCAGGCGTTCCAGAGTCTGCAGGTTGTCCAGAACCTGTAGTGGGACCATGGTCTTCTGAGACTGCTGTTACTGCAGTCACCGCAGAGGACCATGAAGGGATCTCACCGCTCGACGATGACGAGGGTCTCCACGATGAGGGTCACGACGACGAGGGTCTCAACGAAGCAGACATCTCGCCGCTCGACGTCGATGAGGGTCTCCACGATGAGGGTCTCCACAACGTGGGTCCCGATGACGAGGGTCTCAACAAAGCAGACATCTCGCCGCTCGACGACGACGTGGGTCCTCACAAAGAGGGTCTCGACGACGAGGGTCCTGACGACGACGAGGGTCCTGACGACGACGAGGGTCTCGACGACGAGGGTCTCAACGAAGCAGACATCTCGCCGCTCAACGTCGATGAGGGTCTCCACGATGAGGGTCTCCACAACGTGGGTCCCGATGACGAGGGTCTCAACAAAGCAGACATCTCGCCGCTCGACGACGACGTGGGTCCTCACAAAGAGGGTCTCGACGACGAGGGTCCTGACGACGACGAGGGTCCTGACGACGACGAGGGTCTCGACGACGAGGGTCTCAAGGGTCCTGACGACGAGGGTCCTGAAGACGTCTCGCCGCTTGACGTCCCTACGCCTGGGGTCGTCTCGGTGGTCAACGACGATCGTGGTTCTGCCATCGACGACTCGGAACCGGACGACCAAGTCCCTGCTGTCGGGGTCTTGGTTCCGACCAACTATGGCGATGTTCCGGCCGATGATGATGAACAGGGCAGTACTCACGACGGCCGACGGCCGACGACGATGATGATGTTCCGGCCGACGACGATGATGGTGTTCCGGCCAACGATGATGGTGTTCCGGCCAACGATGATGGTGTTCTGGCCGACGACGATGATGGTGTTCCGGTCGACGGGGGACGTTTGCCGGCCTACTCTGAACGTGTCCTGGCCGTCGACGTCTTGGTTCCTGCCGTTGCCGTCCTTGGGGTCGCGGTGCCTGCCGGTGATGGCCGGTCTCCTGGACGTCCTCTGGACCTGGCTGGTGGTGATGGGCGGCCTCCTGGACGTCCTCCGGAGGTGGCGCTGCAGGATGGACGGCCTCCTGGACGTCCTCCGGAGGTGGCGCTGCAGGATGGACGGTCTCCCTGTCGCCCGCCCGACGTGACGCAGCGCAATGGGCGGTCTCCTGGACGTCCTCCGGTTCCGGCGGGTGGTGATGGGCGACCTCCTGGACGTCCTCCTGAACTGGCTTGTGGTGCCTGTTGCCTCCCTCCGCCCACCCTTGTTCTTTTGGGGGGTTTCTTTGGGACGCCGTGGGGCGTCTGTGGGGTGGGGGTACTGTCAGGATTGTGGGCCATTCCTCAGGTGTTTTGGGTTTTGGGTAATTACTGGACTGCTGCATTCTCAGGTGTTTTGGGTTTTTGGTAATGACAGTGCATATATTAGTTTATGTGGGTGTGGGTTTGAGTGTGGGGTCATTCGTCGATCTACCTGGTGTGTCGTGTCCATGCTTGTGCCACATCCTAACTCAAAGAGTCGTGAGTACTGCCCTGTCTTAGTTATGAGTTTGTGTTCACAACACATTAAATGATTTATTAATTTTCAACTCGTGCCTCCGAGTGTTCTGCCTGTCTGCATCTCTGGGTTCATCCAACACCGCACCAGATCGTGACAGATCTGTACCTATAAAATTTTGGAGGGCTTCTGTAACGAAGGCCTCTAATTCCAAACTATTCCTCCTTTCATTACTTAGTTTAGGTTAAACTAAAATAAAAATGAAATATAGTTTGATCTAAATGTCTGTTGTCTTTTAGACGAACGACGTAGGATTTGGTATTCCTAATAAATTTTGAAGTCTATGGCGAGACTCATCAAAATAAATAGACAATCTAGAATAGAAACGATCGAATCGGTTCAATTTAGAAATTATGAGACCAGTGTAGTTTATTGTACCTTAAGTAGCTTTAAACTACATTGACTCTTCGACGATTGAGATTTAACAAAACGAACTGCATGTTGGCATAGTTAAATCCATATCATTCATTAACCAATGTTAATATAAAACCTTTTTGGCTGGGAGTGTTCAGAACCAAACAGTACCTCAACTAATGACAGCAGTAATGACTAAACAACAAGGAAACAACGTTTCACTGCTTCGACACACTCTTGTCGTCAGATTCCAGCACACTACCCACGCTGCCCACTCTGGGTTTCCTGTTTTTTAAGAATTTCGCCTTGGGTGCGCGACTTTTCTTATAATCGTCTAGTTGGGCTTGAAGCGATTGGACGTGGCGGAATAGAATCGCAACTATACCGGCTAGACCGCTAACTACAATGGAAAGCATTACTATCACGACTATGATTAGCGTGTCAGCGCTGGACCATGCGTAAGTGATGGGTGGAAGCGGAGTTCTGGTTTCAGATTTGAGAGTCTTTAGAACCTGGTTTATTTGTTCTACATCGACGATTTTAGTTCCTTCGAATAGGATTTGCTTTACGGTACCGGGGTCTATCTGTAGGCTCATGTTTGCGAGGTACTCAGGGTATTCTAGAGTCGTTTCCCACCGTTCAGGATCGAGATAATAAAGCGTCAGATCACCAATGTGTATGGTTTTTCCTTTTGGGACTCTAATCCACATTGTTTTATCTGGTAGATCCAAATGTCGAATGGACCCGGGGCGATCATAGACCATGACTGCATTTCTGTCGGGAGTGTTGACCAACCACCGCGACCCAATCCTTTCTGCTTGGGCAGCAGTGACCAGGTGGCGCGGGGTTATGGTCGTTGAACACTTTGAGTTCTTTAGAATCGGGGTGATTCCGCAAATGCCTGCGGCATGATTCCACATAAAAGGTCTACTTGTACACAGGTAGTGTATCTCGTGAGTGAGGGTACACATCTGGAGGTTTGGAGCTAGATAGGTTGTGGGGTCGCTTTCGTGATAAGCAACCACTTTTGGAGTATGGATTTTGATATGATTCTCACCATTCCAATTTCCGACATTAATGACATCTTTCAGTCTGTAAATGTTGTCCATAGAGACGATAGGTAGATTGATAATGAACCCGAATTCGCATTCTCGATGATCAACATAAATCGGGACCGCGCTACCGAGAGTGTAAGCCAGTTGAGCCTGGATTGATCTCACTTTTTCTTTTGTAGCGGTGTTAAGGATGTCCGTTACCATGTCTAGAGAGACTAGATAGGGTGGGATTCTGCCTGTAACTAGCGCATCGACTGATGAGCTGATATCTCTAAGCATGTCAGCAAGGATACTATCTATCGCATGTGCGAAGGCATAGTCCCATTCTACCTTGCGTTTTAGCTCATTAACCATTTGTGCGACGACCTTAATTTCTTTGGTGTGAGTGTTCAACACTAAGACGGTCTTCTGAACCGTTTCGGTCACGTGAGTTAACTGTGTTTGTTGCCGATCCATTTGTGTTCTGATCCATGGGAATTCCTTCTGTATGTCATTAACGTGTTGTTTTAAAGACGTTATGCTGACACTGTTGATTGTAGACAGACCTAAGCCAAAAAGAGATCCAATGGCGGAGGCAGCATTGAGAAGCCCACTAAGGACACTCTTTTTCCGTCTACGCGTTCCGCTCAGCTCTTGTTGTGTGAGGGTGAACTTACGTAGCTGCTTTAACATGTGTCGGGTTTGACCTCTTGCGTTCTGGATTGGTAAAGTGTACCATGTTTCGTTAGTCCATTCGTCTTTGATTTTGATGTGCTGATTGATCACCGTTTGGGGATCGAAGCGGACGAAGACCTTCCGAGTGTACAGCTGACAATCTGTGATGAGCAGTCCGGGTTGGTCCCTAAGACTGATGCCTGAGGTGGGTCCAAGGGTCACAACCTCAGCCTGTCCTTCTTGGATGGTTCCCAAGAGGGTGAAGATTACTAGGAGTGATTTCATTGTGATCCTAGGGAGACACAAAAAGATAGGTCTTAGTTTCTTAATAACAAATGGCACGTTAGATCCTGTTGATTTAAACGTTTGTTAAGATTAGTTTTATGTTGTGGGTGTTAGGCTTAGCGTTTCTAAGATCAAGTTGGACAAGGCGACTTATAGGGTGGGAAATATGGTAGTTTAAACCTGATTAGTTTATTTACTAACTTGTGTTTGGACGACCTTATTATCCCATGAAGTCGGTGAGTTTGTGAGATCTTTGTCTTTTGTGGAGTCATTGAACGCCTTGTAAGGTTTGATCTGATTTCGATGTACCCATTTAGCAATTGGCTCTTTGCGGCCTTTGCTGATTTTGATTTCGTAGACGACTGAGGACACTTTGTCTGTTATCAGATGAGGTCCAGTCCACCTGGGCATTAGTTTGCGGGCGAGAGTTCCGGTCTCGGACCCTCCTTTCCCGGTTGCTGGGGCGAACGTATAGTACCAGACTCTGTCTCCCACTTGGAGTTCATTGTGAGAGGCCTTCTGGTCGTAGTACGCCTTGCGTCCTTCAGCGGATTTTTCCAGGTTTTTCTGGGCGAAAGCAAAAGTGTTTCTGAGGTGTACATTCAAATCTTTCATGTATTGTTGTGTAGTGTAGGCTGTCGCCATGGCGGCGTCGCCTGGTTGGTACAACAGGTGTAGAGGGAGAGTCATTTGTCGACCGGTCATCATCTCGAAGGGAGAGATGCCAGTTGATGTGTGTGGAGTGGCTCTTATGGCCATGAGGACCAGAGGGAGTTTCACGTCCCAGTCCTTGTGGTTTGCAGCCACGTATTTCTTCAAAATACTCACCACAGTTCTGTTTGCTCTCTCTACTTGGCCTGAAGCCTGTGGGTGGTAGCCGACATGAAAGTTGGCCTTGACGCCTAGCGTCTTCCACAGTTCTTTCATCACTTCACCTGTGAAGTGTGTACCTTGGTCTGAGTTCACCCTAAGGGGAAGTCCAAACCTTGAGAATATATGATTCATTAACAACATAGCAGTGGTTTGTGCTGTGTCGTTAGGAGCTGGTAGGCATTCTACCCATTTGGTGAATGCACAGGTTACCGTGAGAAAATATTTATTTCCTCTAGAGCTCTTAGTGAGTGGTCCAACCCAGTCGATCTGGAGGTCAGACCATGGGAATGCAATGCCTCTGCTTTGCAGTGGTGCTCTGTGAAGTGGTCTGGTTGGCTGAAACTGGCCACAGACCACGCACCCTTCAATGTAGTCCTTGACATCCTTCTTCATTCCAGGCCAATAGGCAATTTGTTTTAATGCCGTCAGCGTGGCTTTATCTCCTTTGTGTCCTGCGGACGGGAGATCATGGGCATGAACTAACATCACCCCCCTTTGGTCATGGGGAACCACGAACACAGGTGAGGACGTTGGTCCATGAGCGAAAGTTAAGATGCCCTTGATTAGTTTTAGCTGTTTGCGCAGCTGATAGAGGACCTTAAGGTCTGGATCGGAATCCAGGTCGTCTTTAGACGGACTATTTTTGTTCGGATCGGTCAGGTACAGTATCATGGAGTTGATAGCAGGATCCGCCTTCTGTAGTTGGATGATGTCTGGGTCAGTCAGTGCAGGTCGTACAGAGACTGCGTTGTCAGCAGGTCTGGTTGCGGCCTGTGCACGTGTGACTGCCATAACTCTGACTGAAGGTTGTGTTGGCAGAGTTTCGATTAACCAGGAGGGGTCGAAGGACCATAGAGGACCTTCGTCGGCTCCTTCTTTGGCTAAGGAGTCTGCAATGTCATTGTAGTGCTTGTCATCGCCTGGGACTCTAGAATGCCCTGGAACCTTCTTCCAGTAGATCTGTAAGTCATGTGATGTCACCAAGTGATCACACGCTATGAAAAGCTCTTTGTGTTTGACCACTTTTCTGTCGCTTGTTAGGAAACCGTTCTGTTTCCACACAGCGAGGTGACAAGCGAAACTCAAACGAGCATAGTTAGAGTCAGTGCAGATGACTAGCGTCTTGATGGAGCGTTCTACTACCATCTGGAGAGCTATTAGGATTCCTGCAATCTCAGCGTACTGAGAAGTCTGAGATCCTAATTTGTAGCTGAAAGTTATCTGCTCTTGGTCTTGGAGGAGGACCCCTCCAACACCTGCTCTGCAGATCTTGTCGCGGAGGAATGAAGATCCATCCACGTACAATGTTGTCATATCTTTGCAGATATTGTCATCAAAGAAGTGGTGATTCGGGTCTTCAGTTACTGGGGGTTTTACCTCAACCGGCGGCTGGGTGGCTGGTACATCTTGTGTACACTTCTGGCAGATTGCCAAGTCCGTCCCCAGATGAGACTTCTTGTTTTGACCATAACGTATGTCTAGGTTAAAACTTTGAAGCGCCATGAGCCACGTTGCAACACGTGAGTTTGTCACCACACCATCTCTGATGCGTTCACTGTTAAGGAAGGTCACTGGCTGGTGTTGTGTTTCCACAATGATTTTCTGCCCACCAATGTAGCTGGAGAAATGTTTAACTGCCCACACTGTGGTCAGTAAAGCTTTCTCACAGTCTGAGAATCTCAATTCGGGGCCTGCCATCGTTTTGCTGGCGTAGGCTACTACACGTTTGTCTCTGTCGTGTATCTGGTACAGACCTGCACTTATGCAATGAGCTGAGAAGCCCACTTCCAAGTAAAACTCTTTGTTGTAGTCTGGGTAGACTAAACAAGGGGCTGACTTGATCCTGTTTATAAGAGCGTCCATTGCCTGTTGCTGTTTGTCAGTCCAAACAAATGGTACGTCTTTTTTAAGGAGTTCAGTCAGTGGTTTCGCAAGGTCCGCATAGTTTTCGATGAATTGGTTCGAGTAGTTACACACGCCCAGAAAACTTTGTAGTTCTTTGAGATTGGTGGGGACTTTGAGATTGTCGAGGCCTTGGGTGCGAGTCAGCTGTGGTTGTACTCCGTCAGGACCTACAAGTAGGCCAACGTAGTCCACTTTGGTTCTGCACCATTGGCATTTTGACAGTGATATTTTAGCACCAGCAGTTGTCAGCTGATTCAGAACGTGGTCGATCTCAGCCAAATGTGAGTCCAGTGTTGGCTGCCTCAAAAGGACATCGTCCACGTAGATCAGTGTTCCACGCTCGTGGGCGTCTGGACATGCTTTGTTCAAGAAGATGTTGAACTCTGCAGGTGAGTTAGCGTAGCCAAAGGGACACCTGTTAAAGGTGTACTGACGGCCACCAAAAGTGAAAGCTAGTTTGTACTGGTCCTCGGCGCGCACAGGGATGGTCCAAAAACCAGAGGCGACGTCGAGAGTCGAGAAGTACTTACCATTGGTGACCTTGGGCAGTTCCTGTTGGAGTTGCGTCATAGGCCATCTGGATAAGGGAACTTGTTTGTTTAGCTTTCGGTAGTCTATAGTGAGTCTCCACTTACCATTTGGTTTTAACACCGGCCATAAAGGCGCAGAGTAAGTGCTGTTACAGTATCGGATGATACCTTTTTCTAACAGGTCATTAATGATTTCTCTGATAGGTTGATGTGCTGCCAGAGGAATCTTGTACTGTCTGACAAATGCAGGTGGAGCATTAGGCGGGGTTGGGATGCTCACACTGTGGAGCGCGGTCAACCCACAATCCATCGAGTCAGTCGAGAATGATCTCTCATATTTTAGAAGAACTTTGCGAAGTTTGTCCCTTTCTTCATCAGTTTTCAGGGCGTCGGCTTGGGCGACCACCTGGTCAATCTGTGAAGCAACTGAGAGGGGTTCTTGTTCTTTGGGGAGCTCCAGTGAGTCCCCTTCAGTGTCGTAAAACCTGTCAACAGGTAGTGCACTGTAAGTTTGGGGGCACAGACTGTCTCCTTTCTTGAAACCCAACCTGCGGACAGTGTCCTGGTCGGCCTCAGTGGGGGAGAAAAGAGCTATGGCCTGTGTTGGTTTCGTGAACAAGACTTGCCCCGTGTGTTGATTCGGGATCAAGTTTTCTGGGAGTCCTCCCAGAAATGGAATGCTTAGCTCAAAATCATGAAAATCAGTAGAGATCAACCATCCTAGCTGTGTGTTTTTTGGGATCAGTACCTCTTCTGTGCTTGTGTTGCACACAGCAACAGTCGTGGTTCTGCAGTCGAGGGTCACTTGGCATGTGGCCTCCATGGACAGTCCTAAGTTGAAAAACATAGGAGATGGTTGAAAGTATGCCTGTTTTGTGCTAACAGCTTGTCCTTTCATGATGTGAATCATCACCGGCTTGTTCATAACCTGAGGTGGTACCACAGTGTTATGGCTGATAGCAACCTGGCAGACCTGTGGTATGGTCTGTCCAGCCCTAAGGTTCTCTGTGGTCAGCACAGGAGAGTCCTTTGTAGCCGTGTCTAGTGACCACAGTACATTGTTGTTGATGTCCACTCGGACACCTAATCTTACCAAAATGTCGGAGCCTATGTAGGTTGCATGTGGTAAGTTCGGGACCACGAGGAACGGGTGATCCAGTTCTCGTTGGTTCCAGATTAGTTTCAGGTCAATGATCCCTATTGCGGTCATTACCTGTTTATCGTTGGGGTCTAACGAAAAGCGGAAAGCCTTCTTGTTCATATCTAGACCCAACTGTTTCTCAACCAAGGTTCCATAGACAGCTTGGCTGATCGCTGATTTCTCCGTCCAAGGAGATAGAACAGCATCATCGGTGTGGGATCCTTGGATCTCAACACCTTTGACTACCTGTGGTAGGTAGTGTTCGGTGAGCGCCGACTGTTTCAGCTCGCAGAGGGGGCTCTCTTCTGCCTCACCTATTCTGGAAGGTTCACTTACCGGGATTGTGCTCTCAGTTGAGGATTCCCTTGTGCCTTCTGAGGTACCTGCTGTTAAACAGTCAGAGTCACCTTGTGTAGGCATATCGATAGGCAGTGGTTGGCTCACTCTGGTCCACATTGTTTGATCGCCATAATCTATAATCGCGTCAAAGCGGTTTATAAAGTCTTGGCCAACCAAAAATGGGAATGAGTCAACGGTGGATACGTGTACCGGGTGGTACAATGTCGTTTCACCAATCTGCATGTGAACCATGGCTATAGCTGTCAGGGTTGTACTCGTCTCCGAGAGACCCTGCAAAACTATAGCACATTCTCTGAGGGGTATTTCCCTGTCAACACCGTTAGCGGCCAGCCGTAGCTCTTCTAACAGTGTGGGTGACATAACGGATATGTCTGCCCCACCATCCAAGAGGGCCTCTTTTCTGAGGACCCCTTCCAACGTGATGGACAGGTAAGCCTTCTTAGCGGGCCCCTTTCTGATAATGTCACACAGGAACTTACCAGGTTTTCTCTGACGTTTATCACGCCTACCCCCGACTGTGTGACCTTCATTTATCAGTACTGTTAGTGCAGACACACATGGGTCTGACTGTTCAGTTCGTGGCGAGCCACTTTCAGCGGTGAGTGAGCTTTCCCCCCCTTGCTCTGACGAGGGTTGCTCAGACTCCGTAACAATGAAGTCATGGTTACAGTCAATGTTTTGTTGACTGTCACATTCTGGACTGTCAATGATTTGACTGTCATTACCCTGATTGTCAGCAACCTGACCATCAGTATCTTTGTGACTGCCAGCAACTGTGGCATTGTTGTTATTTGTGTGCTCTGAGCATCTGTCAACGACAGTGCTGCACAATACTCCAGGCTTGTTATCCTTGCCTGTATCATCCAAATCTTTTAAAAACCGACGTAATTTCTCCATGTCCTCTGGGGACAGAGAATTACGGCCTTTCCTCTGGGACTTTTGCGATTTTCTGCCTGTCTCGGACTGTTCCGTTCGAGGGGCAGAAGGGGCTTGACCTTGACCAGGGAGTTCCTGTTGGGACCCCCTTTTGTGATATGGTTTACTTTTGTGACCAACTTTCTTATCTCTAGGACGTGCGCCCCCCTTTTGAAATCGTTTTAGATACTCTGGGTCTTGTCTGAGCCATTGTGGTTCATAGTCATAGCGGGCACCCTCCCTACTGGGTCTGTTAGGTCGAAAATTCTGTTTTCTCTCATCCTTTTTAGGATGGGGAGTCGGTTTCCGCGACCCTTCCAGCTCCAGTGAGTTGGATTTGACCATTTCACCAGGACACACTTCAAAAGGTGTTTTGTTTGGTGTGCGACTTGTAAAAACATCTATCGCGCACTCTCTTATTTCCTCGATAGACCTCCGTTTGTAGTTCGCGCTGACATGAACTTTCTCCCTTATGTCAGGGCAGAGGTTTTGGCTGAAAATATACTTAAACCCTACCTCCTCCTCCATTTCAGGTTCGCATCTGTCCCCGAAATAGGCACGGAATATTCGGTCATAATATGACCTCGGGTGTTCATTCCTACCTTGCTTGATGTGATTTGCTGTTATGATGCCATCGGGCCCCGTGCAAGGAGTAAACTCCTTTATCAGCGCAGCACAGAGAAGACTGTAGTCTTTCATCACTGCTTCTCGTTGACGCTTCATAAAAGCATGCACCGTCCTGTCCGATGTTAACCTTAACAGACAGATTCTATCATCAGCTGTAGCGTCTGGGAAGCGTTGAAGCTGGAAATCAAGGTCATCGAGATAGATCTTGGTTTCATGTGAGCCCATCGGGCCAGGAGCGAAGGTTTGAATGCTTTTCGCCATATTCCGTAGTTCAGCCATTGACAGAGGTATTTGTGGGTTTTTATCAGATCCACTTACCGGTGCATCCGGTGGGATTGTCGGTTTTAGAGGCCCTAAGGGACGGCGCGGTGGTGATGGTGTTCTAGGCGGTGGTGTTGGTGTTCTAGGCGGTGGTGTTGGGGGTCCGGGCTCATCTAGAGACTGACCCCTAATTAATGCCAGACGTTTTTTCTTTTCTTGGTTTAATTTGTATTCAGTTGAGGCCAGCTTCTCCCTGCATTCTTTTAATGCAGCTCGGTCGTCTATAGACTCGCGTTGTAAGTCACAACACCGACTGTGGAGTTCTTCTTTTTCAAGAACGGCCGCATCATGTTGAGCATTAATCCTGAGATTTTGCTGTTTGGTCGCCTCGTATAACTTTAAAGTATGATCTTGGCATTTCATGAGGTCATCCCGTGTCGCCCTTGTCTCCTGTAAACTTTTAGTTAAACGTTCAATCTCAGCCTGTTTAAGATCGCAAACCAGTTGAGTCGTATCGTTCGCCTGAGACTGTTTTAGTGACTGAACCTCCACCTGCAGTTCTTCAGCTTCAGCTCGAGCTAGTTGTAAATCAACATTTAATGTTGATCTTTCCGCCTTACGTTTGCTTTTTTCACGCTTCAAATCATGCTCTAGATCTGAATTCACTCTGACTTCCTGGTCCAACCTGGCCTTTAGTAACAGGGCCAGCTTTGCTAAACGCGCCATACTGACCTTTTTTGCTTCCTTTTTTAAGCGACTTTTTGACATTGTTGACAGTTCAGCGTTCAATGTCAGTGGAGTCAGTTCAGGCACCTTTTTGCCATAATCTGTGAACATTTTAGCAAGCTGCCCTAAAACCACATCAATACGGTCGGGCTCATGTTTTTCAGGCTCTTGATCTGGACCCTTAGGATCTGGGTCCACTGGCCCTGTGTCTGACTCTGTGTCAGACTCTGCATCAGACTCTTTGTTAGATTCTGCATCAGACTCTTTGTCAGACTCTGCATCAGACTCTTTGTCCGTTTCAGGTTTCGAATCAGGAGGACCCGTCTTTGGGTCTGAATCTGTAACCAGCGCCACATCTACTTCTTTTTCATCTGCCATCGTTATGTTTTGATTTTGTTTGAATCAAAATTTTGCAGATTTGTTTAATTCTTTTTTCCAAGAGAATGTATCTGGAGCGAGAAGTGTACTTTTTGTTTGTTATTTTAAATTCTTCATTTAAAATAAACTGAAGTCATTAATTTTACACAGAAAAACGTTAAAAATGCAATTATTTAACTAAAAGTGTGCAGATGTACACACCAATTCTGTTTAAAATTCAGAGATGTGAAGAGCATGAAGTGGAAATGCTCTGTTCTCCATCATTTTTTTCTTTTTTTTATTTAACTTGAAAATCAAAAATAAAAAATGCCCTTCTGAGTGTTATTTTAAATCTCTTCAGTATTTAAAATGAGCATAAATTGTTTGTCTGTACCTTTGTTATTCTAAATTTTTTTATTTAAAATAAACAGGAATTTTTGTTTGTGTACAGAACAATTTTAAAAGCTGGTAATTTCACCATAAAATGCTGACTTTTTTATGATGTTTGTGAGAAAACTCATCTATTAACGTCCAGCAGGGGGCAGCGTCGAGTATGTTATCACGAAGCGACTGAGTTTAAATCAGTACATGGAAAGAAAACAACCTTTTAGGGTTAGTTTTCAGTAAGAACGTGATAATTGCTCGAACCGCGTTCTTGTCAGAGACAAGTTTATGTTGCTAGACAGTGTTGATGGCTTAAATGAGTTTTTAAACGCTCAGTGAAATCTCTTTTCACCGTGTGTGTGTGAATGTGACTGCTTGTCGCCCGAAACGCATCAGGAAATGACGACACAAATAGGCGGGTCGACGCAGCGCGTCACCAGCTTCAGTGCTTGCGAGGCGGAGCTCGCTACAACATACGTGGCGTCAACAAATCAATCACAGCGTTAGTAGTTCATTACCCAAGCATTAATGGCGAATGTAGATCCTTACCTTCGACCAATGTCGTGCCGGAAATGACGACAAAATGGGCTGGTCGCAACGGCGTGCGACGTGATTGACAGCACACAACAGCGAATCAGCGTTCGCCACAAGAGTGATTGACAGCACACAACAGCGAATCAGCGTTCGCTACAAGAGTGATTCACAGCACACAGCACTCGTATCATCCAATCACAGCTCATAAACAAACGTGTACTAGGACACGTAGCTCTTTAACGTTAGCTTAGCACAACAAAACACAACTTTATAGACTCGTAATCAACTCAAACGCTTCGAATTAACTCCCCAAAACTCTGAAACGTGGCAATCACATTTAAAACAGGCACGACTAAGCTACGCTCAGTAACCAGCACGTCAACTGTAACGACACGGACTCCCTCGGAGCCGCGTTCAGGTCGGTTCCGTCCACTTTAAAGGAGCAGAACTCGGGTTTCAGAACCACTATCCGACACCGTTCTAACAGTTATATGCTTCTATGACCTGCTCCAACATGTAAAATACCAGCACAGCAATCTTGTAGATGTTAAATTAGCTTTTCAGGCAATTTGACTCGGCGGTCATTTTGCAGTGAGTTTACCTCAGCTTGTGCAACGTAATCTGGACCGGGTCCTTATCAGAACCACCAGACACTTCCCACACAGCGAGACAGATCCCCACCAAACTACTTATAGCGTTTCAAAAGTTGAACAAATAACAATTTCAGCTTCAAATGTCATTAACTGCAGTCCTGCAATCGTTCTGAACACTTTTCCAGCCAAAATAATTAATCTGTTAGAGTCTAAAACTTGGATCCTATTATGCAAACATGACGTTACAGTTCATGACTGAGACCACAGATTTATCAATAAACTTTTAGAAGCACGTACGAA